>VXBC01005334.1:588803-665741 GCA_013399945.1 Ploceus nigricollis
CTCTCCTTGTCTCTTTGCTAATATAGTCTTGAGGAGATGTGCTGTAAGCCAACTCATGGAATGATCTGGCTTTGTGAAAAAAAAATCTTCTCTCTGCTTTCTCTGCAGATTCTCTAATAACTATTCACCGAACAAAGTGATTTTCTTCATTTCACCTACAAATAAAACCCTCAATGCTTGCAACAAAATTATTCCAGTGTATTAAAGTCCAGTGTAAGGAAATTGTACAGAGTAGCAGCCCTCTCAGCTCTGGTCAAAATTTGCTTTAAGTCTTTCCAGTTCCTCACTTTGGAGACTGACAACATACTGTTATAAAAGCTCCTGCTTTTCCAAAAGTCATCCAAGGTAATGTAGGAGCAATTGTAACACTGAATGATTATATTGCTACCAAAATGAATAAAGAGTCTAAAATGACAGGAGTACCAATGACTACAGCTATTATTAAACATTAGAGAGGGTACATTACGCTTTAAATTTTTTGATCCAGTTTAGCCTAGCAATCAGCACCACATTAATCCCCTTCAGATTATACATGCAACCAAAACAGAAAGCAGACCCCTGTTGGCTCAAAGTGTCATTAAAATAAAAGCTTTTAAAACAGCTTTAAAGTAAACTTCCTTGTTCTCCCATGGTACAAACGTACCTGTAAGAAGAATTCAAGGACATTCACTAAGAGAGATGGAAAGGAAAGATGTGCTGATGAGTGAAAAGGAGGGCAGAGCTCCCCTGCTTCAGTCTCTGCATACCTGCATAACCAGCACGCTGTATTCCACCATGCCTTTATCATTTACTCCAGTATTCTTTCCTGTTCTGGCAGCAGTCTTTTCACTGAAAATAAGTTTCCTTACTAAAGCCTCCAGGTATTTAAAAGCAGCCATTTCTCATATGGGGTATCTTGCCCAGGTTACAGGAGCAAGGTGCATGGAGAGGATGCAGTAATCCCTGAGGGGCAATTAGGCAGGTACTGCTGCCGGTACACCTTTGTGCTCAGCCTGTCGATTTGGTGAGGAGAGATGAAGCTGCATTTACTCTGGCTTCCTCTGCCTATTTCAGGTACCTGTCGGTTTTTCTTTCTACATCCCTTCCCTCTCATTTGCGCTCATTTGTTAGTGTGCACACTGTATGCTAA
Organism: Ploceus nigricollis; assembly: GCA_013399945.1. Lineage (NCBI taxonomy): Eukaryota > Metazoa > Chordata > Aves > Passeriformes > Ploceidae > Ploceus > Ploceus nigricollis. The sequence goes on from VXBC01005334.1 coordinate 589,933, forward strand.
ATGCAAATTGATGTATTGAAGGAATGATAATTAGGTGATGTAGGTAGTCTGTGTAGAAAGATCATGTTTGTGTAAAAATGGAACCTGAGCAGAGTTATACAATCACCAGGAAAATGCCTGATTTGTCTAAGCATTGCCACTTTTATCCACTGCATGCAATAGCAACAGGAATCAAAGCAGCTAACTTTCCATCGTCTCAGGACAAAGGTGCCTATTTGATTCAGCTTCAAGGGCTGCATGCACAATCAGACCCCTGGAGATACTGAAAGGCAGGAACCAGAGAGATGCTTCAACAAAGTTCATAGGGAGGAAGCTGCCTGCATGGAAAGAAAAAGACTGACAAAGGAAATAAAAAATGGAATGGGACATGAATATACTCTGAGGTCACAGAAAGGTCTAAAAGGGGAAGTAGATATTCAGAAAGACACTTAGAATGGAAATATAGTTGCTGTTAAAACCAAACAGAGACATTACTTAGGTTTAATGAAGCTGAATTTAATCAAGAAGGAATTGAACAAACTGTTTGATGGTTGCACATTGTAATGTAACAACATGGTGTGACAGCTTTGCAAATAGGTGCAAATGCTGTCCCTGACCCCACAGGGATGAAGGTGGAGCAGGCAACAGGCACAGTGGCCCAGCTCCCTTCTGTGTGATGAGGGGTCAAGTCTCTAGGGCCCCCTTTCCCTGGCAAGTGTGGATCTCAGGTGCTGGAACGGCAGGGGAGAGGACTGCCTTGGGGCGCTGTGTAGCAGCCAGCTAAAAGTGAGAAGAGTCAAACTGGGAGCAGCTGGATGATTAAATTTCCTTTATTCACTGGGCCTCTGCTTTCTCAAAGGATCTTCTGCATATTTTCTCCAAGATGTATGCCTCAGCTCTGCCGGCCACATGGCGAATGTCAAGCATGGTCGGCTCAAATTCTGTGTAGAGAACTGTGCCTCTGTGCATGCACTTGCACTGCACAGTCCCTGCTTCCAGAGTTTTGGAGGAGCAGAAATCCAACAGGCTGTGCGGCACCCTGGCCACCCTGCTGTCACCTCTCCCACCAGAGAATTGCTCTGAGCAAGTGCTCAAAAAGTAGGGTAATGCAAAAGTAAATACACAGCTACAGTTTTCTGGGGTCAAACCTCTCTGACTTTGGGGACTGCTTTGTTTCCCACTAGTGATTCTGCAGCTTACTTTATTTATACTTGCTTTAGCTGCTCCACTTCTAACAGTGTGGCTCCTGGCATGCTGATATAAGGTGCTGAAAAAACGTGTGCATCTATAGGTTCCACATATCCTACTTCCTGCAAGGTTCAAGTGCAAAGAGAGCGATTTAAGGGCAGGGACAACAATTCAATCATGCTGACACTGTGGACCTGCTGCTCTGCTCTCTGAGCCTGGCTATCTGTCCAGTGCTCCATGCCAGCTGTGCTCAGCGCTGGCTGGCACGACACCATTGTTTGTGTTTGCCTTTTGGCAGAATAGTGTGTCAGAGAAAAACTAGAGTGTCTAAGGAGGTGTGTGCTTGCAACATATTTCTGTGGCAGTAGCTTTTGCTGATGCAAACACAAAGAGAGACTGGTGAGACTCCACAGTGTGTGACACAGTGGCCATGAAATTTGAATGAAAGGAAGAAGAGAGAAAAGTTTTATTTACTGTCTTGCTATTTGGGCAACAGATATGAAGAAGTTAGTGATTTTGCTGCCCATGTGGCTATACAGTCACCCTGATCTACTGAAATTTCACTTTCAGGTGGCAGAAGGTACCAGCACAGCTAAGATGCAGGTTTTGTTTTCTTTTTTTCTGGGTGAGTGAAAACAAAGGGCCTGAACTCTGCTGCTCTAGAATGCAGATGTATCACTTTTGTCAAATTTTACTATCAAATTTGGAGGTAGAGTTTATGGCAGGCCATTATTTCAGTTTTATTCCCTGGGAACTTTTGCATGGTTCTTTAGGAAAGAATGCTTTTAAAATCACCTTATTTTGCCCCCTTTTCCATCAACAACTGTTGTTGGTAGTTGCAGTAAAAACAAATTCTGATGTGTGAAAATAACATGCTCTGTTTGCTTTTCAACATGGAGAGATTAAAGGAAATAGCGTGATAATTATTAATTTTGCTCTTTTAAGTGAATCTACACATTTTTCATCTGTCCCCACTCATTTTCCTGGAAAAGACGTTTTTCTTTTTATCTCATTTTTGTCTGATAGCTATATCTTGAGGTTGGAAATCTCTATCCTGTTCCTCCAACCAAAGCATAAAATAAATGCAAGCAACATAATCTTGAATTCATATGAATACCTGAGGAAGGAAGAGATGGGTTGCTCTAACATCATAGTCTTTGATGAGAGCAGTACTATAATTTGATCAAAAGGACTGAGCTTTGCTTAAAATTTTTTAACTCACTGAATTTTTTTGTTGGGTACTGAAATTAAAGCTATGAACAGAAACTACTTTATTGCTTGCATCACCTTGTGTTGTGACCAGTCATCAGGGAGTTTAATCATCACCTTCTAATGTTAGGAAAAAAAAATTTAAAGGCAGAGTATGGTGACATCAGTTCTGTGGTATTTTAGGAACCTAGCTGCTTTGCCTGCTGTGGAAATTTTGTGTCTCAACTTTGTGCTTAGACCCTCTTGCCATAAGTGGGAGTGAGGCTTTGGAGATAATAGAAGATTGCTCTTGGACCAAATGTGTGTGGCATGAAATAGTGAGGTATTGGCAAAACAACAGGAAGGAAAGTTACATGGTTGATTGTACACTTATTCTTTGATTAAGTGAGGAAGTAATTTGAAATATGTAAATAGAATATGGATTTTCTGTCAGTCAGGGATTGAAATGGGCTGGTATTTAATCACACTGTATTGTTGTTTCTCAGAACTTGAAACAGATGTAATGACACTTTTTAAACATATAGGCTGCGGGAAAAATACGTTTCATTAAGTATTTTTAAATTTTCATTTTGACCCCAGGTGATAGTGTAGAACAATGGTGATCATGGATATTGAAAAGTCAGGTTTTTGCCACTCATAAGATTTTCAAAAATTGGTCAGGTTAATGTGTTTAAATTCAAACTCAATCGGTCATTTAATCTGATGCCTCCAGGAGCAAAAAGAAAATGCCAAGTCTGGTGTGACAAAATCTTTTGTTCTTAGAGTCTCCAGCCTACATATGCTTAAATTCCTGGTGCTGAATTGCCTTTTGGAGACTGAACATTCTGAAAGTGATGAGAAGTACAAAGGCTGTTGAAGGAACACTGGTGAAAAGTATATCATAAAAGGAAACTGAGGATTAGCAGGGAAATTGCACCCTTAGTACTGGCTGGCTTTAAAGTGATTTGTGGGCAGTTTAAATAGTCTTGTGTCATATCCTGTGCCAGGATCTTAAATATTTGTTAGCAGTTGCTCTGCTAATACCACTGTTGAGGAAAGGATGCGTGGTTTCTTGACGGGTCTACATGCCTAACTTGGAACATTTTCTGGTCCATGCTGCTGGAGGCTATTCAGCTTCCCCAGGGCTGGACCAATATAAGCAGGGGGCTACTGGAGTATGAGGGGGTATTCCTCCAGCTAAAGGTTTCCAGAGAACAAGGGCCTTTTCCCTGGGGTGCTCCTTTTCACCAGATGGGCTTTGGGTCTGAGATAATGCTGACACCATACCTAGGCCAGCAGCTCAATATGCTGCTGAGTGTCTCAGCAGGTGGGTAACAGGAGAGACTCAAAGAACACCTGGAAGCTTTTCATTTGGCACAGTACATCTTAAATCAAAGCTATAGATGTGTAGGCATTTTCAACTGGCTAAAACAGCCGTAGACACCAGATCCTCAGCTGGGCATCTACAGACTGACCTGTCTGACTTCACTGCAATCCTTCAGGTTGAAACTCCAAGCTGACGGTCTCAAATCTCATTTAAGAGTCTTAGAAGCCTCAGGCTGACTTAACATGCACCAAATAATAGCAATAAATTTCTGGAGAATCAAGGAAAGTGTACAAATAACTTCTACACCTGACATGGTTTATTTTATACCTGCATACCTGCATAACCTTCATTATCAAATGCAAAGGTGGCAACTCATCCCATTTTTTCAGTTTCTTCTAATTGCTTGTAATTTTACCAAGCTTCAGCAAGTTGGGCAAACATTTTTTGTGCTTGGTGTCTGCCTTAGACTGATGATTTGATGATATTGCTGGTACTTTATTTTCTGCCTTATGATATTTAAAGGAGATTTATATACCTTTTCTCATTTTCGGGTTTTAACACTTACATTTCTGCTTAAAGCTCAGAATTTTTGGACTGTTACTATTTTGTGCTGAACGAATCAAAGGAAAGCCTTTCACTGTCATTTGAAGGTTAATTGGTGTGTTCTTTGGGGCATTCATCTTGGGACAGCAATACCCAGATGACAAAAGAAAAATGTGTTTCATCCAAGGCACTGACCTGGCAAAACAATGGCCTTTGATTGGGCTGAGAATTCAGTGTGATTTCTCTGCTTCCTTGAAACAAAGGGAGAAGCCTCCAACTGCAATGCAGATTCTTCTCCTGTGTTAGACCCACCTCAAAGATCACATGCAACTTTGCTCATACCCTTGTGCCCGTTTATCACCGTGGATCTGATCACTGTCAGCAGTTGGGGTCTTTAATCTGATAAATCTGACAGGAGATGCTTATGCATACCATTAGGAAGGCAATATTCCATATGCTCTCTAATTGGTTTGAATTTATCCTATTATTTCAGCATTTAAATGTTGCTGAACGTAATTTAGATGTGTCAGGCTCATAAAGTGTAGGCTCTGGTGGGAGTTCATTATTGAAAAAAGATACATCCAGCAAGGCTTTTTCTGGCTCCAGGCCCAAGCCCTCAGCATTTTGCTTACCTCATGTGTAGCTTTTGTCCGCTAGCTATACTCCTACAACCATGCTGAAGTAGTCTCTGACATATTCTTTTTATTGCTTCCCCTCCAGTATTTCTTTTTTTCATCTCTCAGGGTGTGCGTATAATTTGTTGATTTAAGAGAGCGATAGCTCATTCAGAATGTGTGGTTGGCAAAACCAGGGTAAACAAAACACGCTTTTGTGAGGATGCTGGAAGATGTGAACATCATCCTCCATATTAGTGACTGCCTGGCTAACGCACTGAAACCTGACAGTCAGTACCTTCTAATCTGGGTGTTGTGGCCAGTGCTACCATCCAGTTATTGAAACTGATGAAAGATGAGCTCATTCTTCTCCTTACAGGAGTGCTCAGCCAGTGGACATGGCAAACACTGAGAGCTTTTCTTTTTTTTTAATCTCATTTGATCTCAAATGGGGCAATTTGGAAGGCAGTATGAAAGTTTGGGGCTGCACAGCTTTTTGACATATTTCTGTAACTGTAAAAGCCCCTCTGAAGAACATCCACGGCAGAACAGGTGTGAAAGCATGCTAATACCTCCAACACGTGCACTCTCATGGCCTGGTGGGTAATGAATGACTTAAACTCTAAGGAATTTAGTTTTCATCATTCATCTCAGTAAGAAAAGTTTTTATATAGTTGTCTTACAAATATTAATAAGCAGAATTCAATCCACTGCTTCACTTTAGGAAGCAAAAATATTTATACCCACCCCAGTTCATACAGCCTTCTTTTATGAGGTGCAGGCATTCTGTAATAGCATATGCTCCTGCTTTAATGACAGCCTTAGTCTCTCAAAGAGGAATAATTTTACCTCTAGGCAGATTCCCTCATTCCAACAGCTTTGTGCAGCTTCTTTATGACATCATCACAAAGCAGGAAGGCCAACAATGCTTTTTAACCACAAAGAAATAAGAAAAGGCTTACGGGTGAGGTATGACTTTATTATAAGACTTGCACCAAAATAAAACAAATAGGCAAGCACGTGCCTGACAGCCTGCCTTGCTTGTGTTGACCATCTGATTCAACAAGATGCCTACAAGAGATTTGTTGTAGACACCTACAAAACAGTGACCTCAGAGACACACATGAATTAGGACAACTAGAACTTGCAAGCATGTTACGGGCCTCACACCTCACACACTTTTCTCACATTTTTCATTGAGTTAGGCTTGTGATGTGGGCAGGAAAGAACTCTCTCTGGATGTTGAGAGGCAGTGTCTAACACACTTTCTGCCTTAACACATACTGTCGTGGTGTTACATTCACAAAGCAAGCTGCCAATATTACACCCCTTTTAACTATTCCTGAATATGCACTTTGGAGATAACCCTGAATTTCTTTCCATTGCTCTTGGTGGAGCCCCTGGTTCAAGTACACTATGTTGGATTTCTTGAGGGTGAAGCAGATGGTGGTGTTCTCCATCCTCTAACATGTCTGCCTGCAGCAGTTACAGATGCATATGGAGTCTGAAAATCCTTGTTCTCTGGGCAAAGTGGGGTTAGCAGTTAGAGAGACTAGGTAAAAACCAGGCTTGTTAGAATTAACATAGTATATTTTCATTTATCTAGAGTTAGGAAGCATATATATTATGAAGTTATAATAATACAATCCTTTCTATATATTTATTCTTATCCTGAAAGTTTTGGTGCAATATATAGCCTGCTGACCTCCATCTCTAGGAAAAATTGAGTAGAATTCCTTGCTGAATCTTCTTTTTCTCTCTTTTTCCTGTCTCTTACAGCATGACTCACTGTTGTCAATTGACATTCTTGTTGGTAACTTACTCTCTTCTCTGGCTTGAGGCTCTGTAACTGTTAAATAACTTTTCATACTGTGCTTAATAATAGAAAACCATTTTCATATCTAGGTAGACAGATTTTTCCAAACTGGTGGCCCAGACAAACCCTTTGAAGATAAATCTTTGAAGCTGTTCACCTGAGGTGTTTTATCCTTGCATTTTTATTCAAATTTGTCATTTTTTTCCAGAGAATTTAACTACTCCTGTCCTTTAGTTTAAGTCTGGCCACAGAGGTGGGACAATATCACAAAGATAAACACATGATAAAATTTTCCACACTACATTACTGCACTACTTCCAGTGCAGGAAGATTTTCTATCAGTCTACAGTTTACTGGAGACTTTCTACCAGTCTCCAGGATATATAAATGTCTTTTCTTTATATGGAATCATGGAACCATTAATATTCAACTCTAAACTATATCCCCAAGTGCCACGTCTACACATTTTTTTGACTACTTCCACTGATGGTGATTTTACCATTTTCCTAGGAAGCTTGTTCCAATGCTTAATAACCCTTTAAATGAAGAATTTTTTCCTAATATCTGATCTAAACCTCCTCTGTTGCAACTTGAAGCCATTTCCTCTTGTTCTATTACTTGTTACCTTAGAGAAGAGACTGACACTTGCCTCACTACAACTCTTTTAGATTGTTGTACAGAGTGATAAGGTCCTCCCTGAGCCTCCTCTTCACCCCTCCTTCCATCACTCCTCCTAAGACTTGTGCTCCAGACCCTTAACCAGCTTTGTTGCCCTTCTCTGGACACAGCCCAGCACCTCAAGGTCTTTCTTGTGGGGAGGGGCTCAAACTGAACACAGCACTTGAGGTGTGGCCTCAGCAGTGCTATATATTTCGGGATGATCCCTGCCCTAGCACTCCTGGCCACTATTTCTGATACCAGCCAGATGCCATTGGACTTCTCGTCCACCTGGGGAATGTAACCGAAAGCATAATCTGATCTCCATTTGAAAATAACTTTTGTTTCACATCTTTTATCCTTATGTAAAGTTTTTGTCTTTGACTGATCAATTTAATCTGCCTCATGAAAACTTTTTTTTCAATATATGAGAATGAAGTGCATTGCTTTTGAAATTCATATCACAGAACACCACCACCATCACCATTTGAACACCGTATTTATAAAAGCTTTTCTTTCTTGTAGTTCACTTGGACATATAATCAGGTGGAGGTTTTTTATTATTTTTACTTCTAAGAGATAGATGCATTGAACAATGTGCAGATGTCATCAACCTGGCAAGCGGTGTCAGAAATCACAAGGAGATAGATGCTGGAAAAACACATACTTTCTTCTCCCTGGATAAATATTCATCCTTCCAGTGTCCTCTCTGTGTGAGTATATGCAAGTAGGACATACACTTGCAACTAACTGGTTCTGATGCATGGGAAGTGAGTAGTAACAATGACTGATTTTTAAATAGTTATATATAGCAGAATTTGAAAACCTATTGACCTGTGAGATATGCTGACTGCTGGAGAATGAAAGGAGTTTTTCCTTGGCCAAGGGGCATGGTCTGTGCTGCAATCAGTGTGAGCTGAGTTTGACACAAGGAAATGGCTGGAAAAACAGACAGCTTCTCTCAATAGCAACAGGTTGATCATAATAGTCCAGGCTCAGTAAGGAATTCAAAAGTCACTAAGATAATTAATGGCTTTAAATGGAGAAAGGAACATTTGGATTTACAAGGAACCACGATGTATTTTTCAGTTTGAATTAATCACAGCTATTGTTTAAATGTCTCAGGGACATTAGGGAAAAAAGATGAACTTTGTTTTTGGAATTTTAATAGCAATTAAAAATCTCCATAACAGCCATAAACAGAGTGCACTGTCTTGTCTGTCAAACTGATAACGAGATCAGAAAAAGAGTGGATGGCCAGGGAGCAATACTCACTTGACTGACAGGTGCCTACAAACTCTTTTGAGTATACAGGCAGAATAAAGAAAAATTAATATATTTTTTAATTCTTTAGGGCAAGGACAGTAGGAAATTTGGAGGTTTTATTTGTAGCAGGATGATGCGAATGAAGCTCATCTTAAACAGTGAAAGATGGGGGAGATTTTTTTCCCAAGCACCTCTAGGCAGTTTGATCCCTTACATATTCCAAGCATGCATTTGTGCACACTTAATCCAGATTTACCCATGGCAGAAGGGACAGCCTCCTAAAGAGCACTTTGTTTCCTCATCAGCTTTTACCTGTGAGGCTCAGTGGCAGTCAGGTTTGTGGAGCATGAGTACAGATGTGAAATACAAAGGACCACCTAATCTTTTTGAGTGTACTGGCATTCCCAACACACCGCGTGTGTGGCAAAATGCTTTCTCTAAATGTCATGAAATGGCTGTTGGAGCTCTGAGGTCCCATAAGTGGCTGCACAGCTCTCAGGCAATGCTGTATATTGCAGTGCTTGTGTCGCTTTTCAGCTATACTGTTAAACACATTTAACTCTGCAATGCAGCACAGGAGAGAATTTAACCAAAATGGATATATTCAGGCAGCTTCATCTTCAAATAGTTTTAAATAAAAAATGAGGCTCTAAGTATTTTGATTTTGCTTGGTCCCAAAGCAAATAATTTTTACAATCACTAGTATTGCAAACTTTTCATAACCAGCATAAGTCAAGTAGGAGCTGATTGAAGTTTTTTTCAATATTAGTCCCATTTCCTAAAACCCAAAGCCTACAAAAGCTAGAAAATCTAGTATAACCTCTAGGCTTGTAACAGGCAGGTTCACGGTGTTTGAAGGGTTTAGCTATATGACATACATATGAAAATTTAGAATACTTGAATCATGTGGTTCCAATCAGATACTGTGTTTTTTAATGCAGCCAGCTGAAGGACCACAAAGTTTGGAACAAACACATGTACACCATATGTCCTGAAACAAATTTGTGAAATGCACGCCTCTGACTGTGAGCAAAGAGACACACATGAAGCACAGTGCAATGCCATATGCAGAAATATTAGATTTAGTAATGGTTTGGGTGGTCTGTGGTAGTGCCTCTCATAATGTGTACATGCTAGCAACACACCATTCTGCTCCAAATATTCAGTCTATGTATAAAGCATGTGTATAGTCCTTTATCTGCTGAGAAACGGAGTCATGAACAGGACTATGGAGGTGATATTCCCTTTGTTATATAGCACCTGTGAAATTGTTCCTGTTGTTCAAAGACAGGTTAAAAAGTGCAACTCAAATTTCCGTCTATTCCCATCTACAAAAGGAGAACCAAAAATGCAGTTGCAAGTATAGCAGGAAAAAAGACAAGACCAAAGGTGATTTTTCAGGGGTACAGATTACCAAGAAATGCATACTTTAGAAAAAGTTTCATCAAAGTTACAGACCCTTATTATTTTTGTGCTATAACCATGAAGCTTTGGGCTTGATTTCAAGAAGTACAGGGTGAAAATCAATGTTATGCAGGGGGTCATGCAAGTGGCTCTCCCTAGTCCCATCTAGCCTTAAAACCTCAGGGCTCAATGATTTTCCACAGCTGCAGTGTGTGCAAACAGATGTAATATTATTGATATTGCTTCCTGCATTCCTTTCTGCTGTCATGAATAAACACCTCCCTCATTGAGGATTTCTTAATTCAACTGAATATGAGTTTATTTTGTGAATCTCTTCAGATGTGACAGCTACTGTTTGATTCCCACTGGGAAGCTGCAGCCACCCCCGTTCTACCTTATCAGAGGGCAGAGGGTCCAGCCCAGGGGCTTGCAAGATATCAGCCTGGTACATGACTAGATTTGTATTTTCGTGGGAGTAGAATATGGAATTTCACATAGGGGGAGGAAAAATGTGTCTTGGGGAAGTTGTTTCATAGCGTATCTTGGTCTCCTGGGAAGTGTGGGTTGGGAAGTGAGCATTAGTCCCGCGGCATATGAATTTATAGCCTGTCAAAGATAAAAGAAAGATGCAATAGATAACAGCCTTAAGCTCGCTAATTATATGTCAATGTGATTACTGCATCTCTCTCTCTCTAAGCAGCCTTTGACACACTTTGGTATGTGTGTCACCATGCAGGTGCTCAGTTTTGTATGTGCATTGCTGCATGGCAGGCAAAACAGGGACTTGCATATCCTCTGGTCACTTTTTTTGCATTGTACAATTTTCACCTGGGGACACCTAAGGACATAATATGGCACCCAACTTCGGAACGTAATCCCGTAAGAGCTGCGATATAAAGCGTTCAGCGAAGTTAAGTGTGAAGTTAATTACCTTGCTGGGGCTTGTAGCAGTGTGTTATGGACACACCAATAGGGGCTCACACCAGACTTAATGCTGGCAAGCTAAACTAGGCCAAGGTGAGCTAGGGATGGGATCATGAAGGGATCACAGCTGCTGTTTTACTCAGCAGTAAAACTAATAAGAGTCAAACCGCTGACACAACTGTCAGTATCTTATTTTCTGAATCACATTGAAGGAGGAAAAAATAGAGAATGAGTTGGCTATAAATGGACTGAATTAATTAAATATGGTCCTGGACTGAAATGCAGGTTTTCTTTTTCTGCAGGTGTAGTTCTTGTTAACAATTTGCTGCTTCAAAACTGTCAGAATTTTGACGAAGGAGTGCATACATGTTAAGCAGATTTCCAGAGAGTGTTTACTCTACTTAGGAAAACTTACTGTTTTGCTACCAGGCCTGAGGTCACTTGGAGAACTGTGAAGCAAAGAATTTTGGAGGACTGTTTTAAAGGATTCAGTTTCCTATCTTCTAGAATAATTATTATACATACACACACACAAATATATATATATATTTATATACATTTTCCTTGTGTGCAAGCTCTTACATTTCTGAATTGCAGTTTCAAATGATACAACAGTATTTTTGGAAATAAGTGTTTTCCCTCAAGCTATAGTTTCCAATTCTTGCCCAACTCTAGATTTGCAGGATGTCCGTGGGTGAAAGTGAGAACTAGGAGTTGAGGGAAGAGTTTCTGAGAAGTAGGTTATCTAGGGAGGACCATATTGGACTAACTGAAATGTGGACAGAGACTTCAGCAATAAGGATATTTTTGCATGGTTACAAGATGCCTCTAAACTCAATGAGATCTTAACTTAGTGAAGACTTTTTCTCTGAAGGGACAAAATGTTTCTCTTCACTCCTCCCACCCCGTTAAGCAATACACTTCAGCTCCTCCTTTAAACAATGTATTCAGGTTCCTGTCTTTCATATGCTCACCCACCACTTAAGAACAGTTTCACTGCCTTACAGAATTCTCAATGTCTTCAATGACATGCGGTTATGTTCTTGCACTGTGGTGTTGCTTTGTCTCCTGCATGAATATCACTTATTAAGGCACAAATATACAACTGTTTACAGAATAATAACCATAATAACTGATATTGTGAGCTGATTCCTAGAGAACTCTGCATTGGTTTCTGCATATCAGGAAAGGAGGATGAACAGCTACATTTTTGCTCACAGTGAAAAACCACTTGTTAAGTTGCAAAAATAAGTAAGATGCAGTCAATCAAAATTGAACGTTCACTTGGATTACTCTATTGTAGAATTAGTTAATGCATAGATATGCCACACCTGGAATGGAAAATAATTAATTTTTTTTTGGGAAATGCTTAGTTTTTAGTTGATACTTATACATAAATTAAAGCCAATGCAGCCTTTTCTGTGTCCCCTATTAATCTGAACATTGGTCCTACCCTGTGAATAGTTCTATGTTGTCATGGAAAAATCGCTACATCCTCTTTCTTAAGCTTTGTAAACAAAGGCAGTATCTGTAGTTTTTGCTCCAGGATGCCCCATCCTTGGCAGCGTTGAAAGTCAGGCTGAATGGAGCTTCAAACAACCTGATCTACTGAAAGGTGTCCCTACCCGTGGCAGGGGAGTGGGGACTAAATGACCTTTAAGGTCCCTTCCAACACAAACCATTCTATTAATGATTCTATGGGTAATTCTATGAAATCCTAGTATCTGCTTAGACTGCACTGAGTCTAGTGATGTGTGGAGGAAAACTGCTTGTAACATAAACACTCGGTACTGAGGTCCCCTAAATGACATGAAAAATCTTAATGCTGGTTTGGTTAACAGTAGTAAACTTAAAGAAATTTACTTTGCCAGACCTATGTTCAAAGCATTTTTTTAAAATAAAAAACTGTGTTTCTACTCAGCAAGGGCCATTATTAATTATGTGGATTTGAAGAAATGTGTTCATTGTACAACACTTGATAACACGGCTCTTCCTATATTTCTGTATAATGCTGCAAAATAATACAGCCATAGTAGTTTTTCACTTGCATGGCTGTCGATGAAAGAAAGTTGCCATTGCCCAGTGTTTCATGAAATTTGAAAATAAGATCCTTTAAAAAAAGGAGAGGTGGGGAAAAGGAAGAGAAAGAAAGCCTGCTGCTCTGTTGAGAGAAAATTTCCTTTGTGTCTAATGCATTTTCCCAGAACAATGCAGGCTTGCTCTGCAGAACCAGAGCTGTGTTCATGGTTCTGAAAGATAGTCCTCTGCATTTGGCATTAATCCTCTCCTCTCACTCTTTTGCTTGGCAATGTTGGAATTTTTCTAACTCTGTAAAACTTGAGCCAGCAATCTCTCTCCCCACCCCACCCCACCCCAGTTTTGTCTCTGTGCATCAAATTATCATTTTTTAAAAGGCACCGTGAAGCAAGAAAACATTTGCTTTAGAATTCCATTATATGTGGCATTACCAAGATAGAGTTTAGTCTAAGCTAAAAATTTAAAAGAAAAACTATCTCTAGGATTCATTCTGGGAAAGGAAGATACATAATTTAGGGATTTTTATTTTTTTAAAGAAATCCAAGTCTATGCTTCCGCCTGTGAAAGAAGTATGAAGTAAATGTCTCTGTTTTTAGCCAAAACCTTTTTTGGTGCAAATTGCACATATGGTGTCAAAGAAATACCAACTGAATAAGTGCTGCTTTCATCGAGTTACAGGGCAAAATGTAGGGGAAGAGAAGGAGGTGCAGAAGGAGGGTTTTTAGGCCATGCAAGCAACAGAGCCAAGAGAGGTGCAAATTATGTCAATGGAATTTATTTTCCATAAGCATAAGCATAGGCATATCTTGCTTTCAGTGTTGCTATTACAAGAATCTTTCATTTTTCTATGCAGTCTTTTCTGTTGCTGTTTATCGTGCATGAATCTAGTGGTGTTCCACAAGGGAGTGAGAAGATATGTTCATCTCACACAGTGCAATCTCAACCTCAGTGTGTGCTTCCCAAGCTGAGCGCTTCGGCTTTGTCTAAATAAGCATAATTAGAATAAAAAAACCTCATAACCATAAAATTAACCATAATAAAGAACTTGGTGCATGTGACTATATGTGTCCACATTGCATTCTGTTGGCGCCTGTAGCTTGCATCTAGAATGCGCTTTCACGAAGATGGCTTTGTCAGCAGACACCCATAGGGGCGGATATTTGTGCCAATGCATGTGGCTTCTTCTCCCTCAGAGTTTGAGAATGAGCACTTCTTTATGCTGTGTGGAAGTGTGCAGGCAGGAAGGAGCTGAAAAGAATACAGTTAGCTGGCTAAAGAAAAAACACCACCCATGTTTTCGGTATTCATTCAGTGTGCATTGCAAGATTTCTCACCAGTGTTGGAAAACTTTACTTTATCCTCTAAAAGGAGTGAGTTTTATTTTTTGCAGTCAGAAGCAACAATAACTGAAAACCCTGCAGTACCAGTGTTTGTATCCCCATGGCTCAGCTTGCGTCACTGACACACAGAGAGGCATATTTCAGCCAGAAAGACAAAAGCACATGCAGAGAAGCAATCCTTTCCTGATGACATTGGCTACCTGGAAGCTGGCCGGCGTACGAGGTGAGCGGGAGGTCATGTTGGCTCCCTTCAGGCTGGCTGGGGACGGCTTGGCAGGGATTAACTGGCTGCAGCTCTGCTGCCACTTCTGGCCTGAGTGACAATTTGGCAGGGCGCTCAGGTGCAAGAAGCAGAGCAGCAATCTGTTCCCTTCCCCAGCCCTCCTGCCCACAGCAACCTTATTTCTTCTCACTTCAGGCTGCTGCTCCCTCCCTTTATTTGTGTGTGCGAGTGCATGCACGCCTTTCCCTGTGGTAGTGGCATTTGAAAGACACCAGCGTTTGCTCCATCTGGCTCCTGTATCTGCACTCCTTCTCATGGCAGTGCAAATCCAGGATAGGTTTCAACAAAAGAATAATGGTCACCATGTTTTCCTTCTGTTTCATACTCTGATGTGTGGGTGGCACCGGGGTCACCCTTTCTGCTCCTTGCCTTGAAATGTGCTTGCAAGGATGCAGCAGCCCACTGGAAACTGATAAGAAGCCTTATCAAAATGTTCCCTGGTTAGGCTTCTTGCACCCTTCCACCCATCCTCCCAGCCCCTGACAGGGTGTCGAACGAAAAGCTATGTGGGTGCTCACTGCTGTCAGAAAATGCCAGTTTGCCAAAACCGTAAGGTTTTGCAGAAGTGCAGTTCAGCCCTTCATGTGCAAGGTGTTTTAAGATGCAGAGGGCAGTGAAAGGAGCCTGATGAGGGGGCAGACAGAGAGATTAAAGGGTGACAGACAAGCGGGGCTGGTATCTGGAGATCACATTCCTTCACCTCGCAGTAGCCAGCATGTGATTTTTTCAGGCGTGGGAGTATTTCTTTCAAATCCTTTGTCTGTCAGATTTTCAGTAAAATCTAGGCATATGTGCATTTGGACCGGGGGGTAGGGAGGGAGGAATGGGAAACAATTTTGTTCACAAATATTTTTGAAAGATGTCTATTTTTTGCTTCAGCACAGTAAAAAAACTCTGAAGACTTTCTGTATTCCACAGCTTATTTCACATCTTAGCCCTGTGAACTATCCTATACCCTAATAGTAAGTATGACCATTTACACAAACAGGTATTGTGAAGAAAGATCTAGCAGAGAGCAACTAAAATCCATGATGAATAATCAGGAAGCAAACATCATCAGTCAAACACTTGGAACTGCACATTTTTGGCGTGCAGGTTTTTGCCATTGATATGAATGTAAGAAATAAGTGGTTGGTGCCCTATTCTTTGATGAGATATTATGCTAAGATTATGTTTTCCAATATAATTTTTATCATGGAAGAACATTTGAATTGGTAGGTGGGGGAGAGAAAATAATTTTGATTTCTTAGCCCTGAGACTACTACATTCCCACTACTGCTTTATTTCACTCTGATCCAAGCCCTTTATGTTACACCATTTTCAGAATTAAATTATTCAGGAATGTGTCTGAATTAGATTGTAAAACTGCATTATGTTACTCGTTATGTAATTAATAATTGAAATTTCAGTCTTATTAATATTTTCTGACTTGCATTGCAAAGTTAAAATATAATTAACACATTTCCAATCAGTCCTATCTTCTTATTTTGTGCAAGTCATCAGAAGCATAGTGACAGTTCCATTCTAATGACATATCCAGGGAAAAAATAGGCTTATACCATTCCAAAAGGACAGACTCTGTAGGTATTAAATGGCTAAGATAATTGGTGAGTGCCATTTTATAGGTTGCACTATGCAGGAGAAATGTGCATTTAAATGGGATTTGCAATCAGGCAGAGAAGACGAATACTGGGAAAAAAAACATATAACACAGAATCCTATGCATTAGAGGTTAAAATCTTTTTAGGTCATCTGGCCCATCTGTGAGATTAAGATATTTTTCTGCTGCACCTCTGTTAATGCATTCCCTGCTACACCTTAGATGCTCCAGTGAGAGACCTGTAATATTCTCCCAGGGAATTTATTTCACAACGTCATAGACAGCTAGGCTTTTTCTAATATTCATACTACATCTTCTGTCTTTTCTTTCATTCAGTGTACTAAAGAAATGGGAGGGTATACTCCTGGAGATGTAAATAATATTTGACATGGTGGTCTTGAGAAATAATTTATGTTCTTATTGAAACACAGGACAAATAAGTAATATGTTCTTGCCTTGTGCTCCTCTCTCAGAATTTGCTGACGGTCTCAGTGTACTGAAGGCCTGGGGAAAAAAAGCCATGAGAAACAAAGGAAAAAGAAATATTACCAATATCCCATAACTTCCTAAAGAGATTTGGTAGGGTTTTGTTGTATGCTGTTGACGTTGGATAAAGTTTCAGGGAATAGGACTTCAGCTCTAGGTTTTGCCATAGGTTTTGTGTGCTCCTTTGGGGACATTGTTGGAATATATAAGGAAGTTCAACATTCCCTCAAGAACAGACTTGTTTTTCTATGCCATAAACTGAAAAGTAAAAATTGCAAATTTCAAGTGTTCTGGGCCAAGAAAAAAAATATATTCATCATAAAAGTACTGCAGCTAGCTTCAGAAATAATTGGCAGTTAATTTGTTCCCTGCTTTTTGCCTTCCCAGTGGAGTTCAGGCAGCTAAGACTAGACCATGGGTAAGAAATTATCCATGTGGCTTGAAAATGGCAATGCTATTCTGATAGAGGCTGTATGAGAAGCCAAGCACAGATACCCTGTCCAGGACTTGCTTTATACTAAATAAATTCCACATAGAGTAGTTACATGTCTGCCCTGGAAATAAAATGACAGTTGACCTGAGGTGTCAGAAATACGCTTTTAAATGCCTTAGAAGCTGCTTTTATTTCTGTCTCACTTCAAATACCACCTAAATGGCAAAGAAGGTCTATAGCTAGACCCAGATAGACTCACTTTAGCAGCCTGTGTGCGCATCTTCCTACTAACTGCAGCCACCTTGTCAGATCAATATTCAGTAGAAGCCTTTACCTTATTTAATAGCTCATTAAACAAGTCCCACTTTCTTTTACTAGCTCCTTAGGTGATTTCAAGAATCTCCTGCATGACCTCTGCATTGGCATTCAACTACACCTGCATCGAGGGAGTAAGTAGGGACCTCCCAGCTATTTTCAGCCCAGTCTTTTAGCCTTGTTATACAGTATGCCACACACCTTGTATCTCCCCATCTTGCTTCCCATAGAGCTTTGTTCAGTAAAGTGCTTGGAAAAATCATCACACAGGTACTATACCAATAAAATGCAAAATGAACTTTGACCACTTCAGCCTCATCAGTTATTATTCACTTTTTAAGTAAAGAAATCATCTTGTCTGGCAACATGCTTCAGGTTTTGCCAGAACTGCCATTCATGTCAAACCCTCTCTGACATACCTGCTAAGGCTAAGAGTTAAATGAGACATGCTTTGTTCTATAAATAAGCAAGCCAAACATTGCATGTGATTACCCTTTTTTTTTTCTTAGCTGGCCATTTTAGGAAAGGAGGTTGGTAACAAGCATGGTCAGTTCCTTCATTTAGCCTACGGATGAATGGGCAAAGGTGACTGAGTGACCTGTGCTTCTCAATTTATTTCTTCTCCTCTGATGTGTGGTAATTGGGCACATTCAGTTACTGACCAGTTGCAGAGTAAAGCTGGTCTCTTAAACTGATTGCATGCATGCTTTTCATCTGAGCTGCGGAGCAGAATGTCTTCTCTCTTGATGTGGTTCACAGCATACTCATTATTGTGGTTTATATGTCTCAGCTGGTAGGCAAGGTCTCAACTACTTTCATTCACATGCAGGCTTTTCCATCTTCCACAGAAAAACTCTGATCTCTCCCAGTTGCAGGTAATATTATTTCTTATATTGTGCTATTTCTTTTGGAAGAAATATATTCATATATACATACACACATATATGCATGCACCATTCATATGTAAATATATACATTTAAATATGTGTATGGTGGTAAGTGAATGTGGTATGTGAAAGAAACACATTCTGGGTCAGGGGTTGGAATACTGTATTTGCTGTGTACACTATTCTGAGTCTCCTCTGACTAGCCTTTCATGCTTTTTTTTTCCCTGTGTGTGAATAAAAGCTTAGGTCTCCTGAATTTGATGGATATATGGAAATTTGACTCTTTTATCTGTAGAAGACATGATGTACAGACAGTAGCAAAGCAGGGATCCTTCCCAGGCTTTTTTGATTGGGTGTGTCAATGGGGCTGTAAGGGGTTAGAATATAAGTTAGGCATCACGGATAAGGAGTTCTGATTTCCTCCCCTGACTACTGAACTTCTTGCAGCTACCTAGTTGTTAAGGAGAAAACTTGTTTGGAAACTTCCTAATTCCTTGGTTTGTTATTGCCAGCAAAACATGCTGGAGACTAAATTGATAGAGAAACTTTTAAAGACTGTAGGATGATGAGAAATGATGGCATGTTGGGCACCCATTTGGGATTAGGATGCATGATTGCGCAGAGCCCAAAAGCAGAGCTCCTACATCTGTTTGTGCAGGTAGGAATGCTGTCTGACAAGGGCACAGGATGATGTTTGCGTCACAGAATTGTTGAGTACAGCTTGAACATACTTGGCAGCATCCCATGACCTTCTCTCCTACTTCAGCTTCTCCCCAGTAGCAGAACTGTCTCTGGCCAAAGGTTAATTTTTTCTGATGGCTCCTAAACTTTCTGGATAGAGAATATTGGTGAAGCCTCAAAAAAATAAACTAAAATAAATAAATAGCAAGCCCTGAATCACAGGAAGAAAGTTTCATTCTCCTTCTGTGCTCTTATATGGAACATTTCAACAGGAGCCCAGACGATTGCTCAAATCTCCTCTTAAACTGTAAAAATGTAAAGCTGATTTCCCATTGACTGGCATATTATGCAGTCACTCACACCAGGATAAAGCAGTTGGAAAGGTGTGGCATTCTGATTTGGTCCAATTTTTATTTGATTTCTGCTGGTTTTAATGAAATTATATAAGGTTTGAGACAGTGGAGAACTGGAAACCGTGTGTCTGACTATGCCCATCACTGCCTACTACCATGCACAGTAGGAACACTTTCAAAAGTCACCGTGTCTAACTTACCTCACTGTGAATCAAGTTCAGCTGCCAGCAGAAGCCTGCTTCTGCTGGGAGGTTCATGTGTGGATAGGGAGGTAGGAATATTAAGAATAAACTTTGAAACTTAGAAGATGACCATTAACTGTTGTACATTGTCACTAATTGCTTAGCTAGATAAAAATGTTAAAACACCAGAAATTTAAGTGAAAAGCATAATTCTGGTGTGATTTAGTTTGCCAAGCTAACAGGAGGTGAGCAGAAGCAGTAAGATTTTTGAGCTTCCACAGAGCTGAAATCTCCAGAGATCGCAAGTAGGAGAATATCTGGTCCAATATGTGCATCTATATGGATTTTAAAAATATCTGGAGGAGGCAACCACAGTTGAAATGAGAGCTGCAAAAGCTGGAAAGTCATTACTGGTAGGCAATTTTTTTTTTGTAGCTGTTGTTGCTTTTGTTTATTTTCTTCATTTATTTAAGTGTCAACAACAACGCTTTATTTAGTCCATTCCTTGATTATTTGCTTAGTCAAAACTACCAGCAAATTTTCAACATAGGAAGTAGAGGAGCTCTTGTCAAAAAGGCTATATGTTGCTATATGTATCCTCACAATACT
The DNA here is from genome assembly GCA_013399945.1 of Ploceus nigricollis. Classification (NCBI taxonomy): domain Eukaryota; kingdom Metazoa; phylum Chordata; class Aves; order Passeriformes; family Ploceidae; genus Ploceus; species Ploceus nigricollis. The sequence goes on from VXBC01005334.1 coordinate 610,045, forward strand.
CGGATAGAAATAGTCCAAGAAGATCAAATGACAGCTGTACAAAAATAGCTTCTGCCCTCCTTAAATTCCTATGCTAGATTCTGATACCCTTGTCATAAAAGCTCCACTGTAAACTCTGGGACTGTTGATGTAGCAGTCTGTAAGATTTCTCTATATGAAAAAGAAAAGGACAGAAAAATGCAGCCTTTATTTTGGCCTTATCAGCTGTAAAAACCTCACCTTATTTTGTAGGATAATGGCACGTTAGTATCTATTATTTAAATTCCCTCTTTTCAGATCTAATCTTGTTTCCATGGTTAAATCAACTCTTTGTAGGATTTATGAACACAGAAATTCCACGAAACCTGGGATTCAGAGAGTCAGGGAGGAGAATTAAAATCCTGGAAAGCCTGTGAATACATAGACAAGTCACATAGATGGAAGGGAAATAAGTGTTTTTAAAGAGGATTTCTGTCTGTGAGGGTGCCGTGTGGAATAATTTTCATCAGATGCATTGGGCAATAAGTGAAGGAATGGTCTCTTTGTTTCAGCTCCAGCCCAAATCAGCAATTGTTGCTATTCTGATAGCAGCTAAGTGGTCTGTGGGAAATGATGTGGAGGTCTCACTCCAGTCTTATGAATAGTTTTTCATTACAGAAAGCAGTAATGAACTGAGCAAAAAAGGAAATGGTGGAGGTAATTGTGAAGGCTGAACCTCCTCTTACCCCGCATTTCAGGGCTAAGAGGTAAAGGCAGAGTCAGGAGGAGTGTAAGAACTGAATGGACCAGTACTACAACTCTTATGTGGGTGACTTGGGTATTTTAGCCAAGAGGGCTGACAATTTGGTACATCCTACAAACATCAAAATCATGGGATGATAAGTGATGATGGCAAACCCTTCTTCAACCTGATAGTACCTCTGGTTCTGGGTATGACCAACTCTGTGCAAGTCACGATGGTGCTGCCTTGGCCCTTGAGTCACAGCTCTGCCCATGGCAGGGCAGCAAGCTGGCAGTGGGACACCAGTGGTGTGGGAGTAATGGGGAGGGGCCAGGCATTTCAAACTGGCATTAAATGCAGAGATGGGGGAAGATGATGTGATCCACGCTCCCTCTTTCACCTCATGCTGCCAGCGAACTAACAGGGCTTGTGCTTCTGCTGGGATTTTCAGACACATCAATGCTGGGGTCGGCTCTGAGGGCACACTTTCCCCAGCTCATTACGGAGCTTCGGTCTCTGTGTTTTCAGCTCCTTGTGTGCCTGAGAAGGGAGAAAGATGAGGGGTGCCTTGCAGTCGAGAGCTGTGGTGCCTCCTGGGGCAGCAGCACAGGGGCTGCTCCCGCCTCTGCTCCCCCCATATGAAATCCTTGCAGAACTGTCTGTGTGAGGTGCCAGTTTCCCTTTCTAAGGGGACTCGTTTGTGTTGCTTACATCATATGCTGGATTTAGACGACCTCCAGTGTTACCATGGCAACGGTTTCTGCTTAAGTATAGGTGAGAATGTAAGTTAATTTTAAATAAGGTGAAATGAAGGAGGGGGTGAATAAAGCTCTCAAAAGCGTTTGAAGCCACACAGATCTATCTGTCTAATCAGTTTTGTAAGAAATCTTCTAAAGCTAATTTTGCAACCCTGAGGTTACATCCTTCTCATAACAGAAAAAAAACCAAAAAATAAAGAAGTTCTGGGCACATTTCTTCAGACTGTCACAACTCAAGGCAGTGGCAGACCTGGGAAGCCTCCATCTCTGTCTCCTCTCCATGTTCCCCATGTACATAGTGCCAAATACTCTGCGTGCGGTGGGGTCAGAAGATGAAAAAGACTTAGAAACATCCAACAACAGTTGGATGCTTTGAAGCTTCATGGAGTGTGGGATTAATGCATTTTTGCTGCTGCTGCTGGTTGTTATGAGGAGAGGCCAACATGCTGTCCTTTATTTTGTGGCCTGAACTCTGCCCTCTGTGGTAACCTTAAAATCTTAAGCCAACACTTAAAAATATCTTGTGTGTATAAATTTCTGTATGTTTATATGTATGCATATTTATTGTGTTCTATCATTGGAAACTAAAAAAAACCCGAATAACCAAAACAAACAAAGGTGCCAAAATAAAAATGTAATTTTTATAGTAAAATTACCTGGAGGAAAAAAAAAATAAAGAATTTGTACTTGATAAAGCAGCAGCATGAGGAGCACTGCTCTCTCAAAAGCATTATAGGATTGCTCCTGTTTGCTTCCTACCAGCCCAGTTGGAGCACTATTTCTCTCTCATCTCCATAAATGCCACTTATCTGTACTGTGTGAGAGTACATAATCCATTAAATAAACATCAAGGTAATGGGAAGAGATCTAGAAGCCCCCTTAAACATTCACCTAGTTAGTTAATGCACTGTGATCCAGATTTTCTAAGAGTTGCCTTCTTAATATACACAGCTTGCAGCTTAAGAGTGGGCAACTAGGGGAAAAGCAGAGGGTGGTTGCTGCAAACCCATTTGTGGCAGCAGCCATGCTCTCCCGAGTGGCCAGACACCACCAGTGCAGGTTTGACTCTTCTCAGATCTGAGTAGCAAGAGGATGCTTTTTAAATTATTGTCATAAACAATTGCCTGGTAACCAGTTCTTGTAAAACTTTTGGTGGTACTATTAGCACGAGCACCTGTGCCCAGGTGTTTGTCCCTTTCACCTACCTGGAGGTGACAGCCCCACAAGCAGAAATTAGTGTGCTACTGCTCCCTGGCTTGTTCATGGCCATGCATTTGCAAAGCAGTAAGACAAAAGAGACTGAGGTAAAATTATGATACTCATTAATAAACTGCATAACCTTTTAACACTTTCCCTTCTTTGCCCTGATTTTCAGAATTTCTTTTTTCACTTATCTCCATTTCATTTTTTTGTTTTGCCACTTTCCTGCTGTTGCTCAACCCATGAAAAACTTCTCTTTTCTGGAGTTTGAAAGAGCCAATTTCTAACACATACGATCTACAGTACTACAGAGGAGATGTGTAATGTGAAGATGTGAAGATGTTTCTAACTTTCTACTTCACATTTCTCCAGTTGTGTTTGATGAACTGATTTATGGTAGCATTTGTGTTGGTGATCTTATATCTCTATGCAGAAGGTTTAATTAATTAGTGTGTGATGTTAAGCCAGCCACAGTTAAAATCACAAGATAAGAAAGGAGGTGGCTGTGGACATAATGGTTATTAGATTTCTAAAACCATCCAGATTAGAGGGAATGGTCATGTGGGTTGGGTTGCCCTGACCTTGCAGCCTGAATCTGGACTGCTGATCTGTGGGAAGCAGGTAGCTAATTGCATGCCCTACAAAGAGAGAGGCTGCTCAGCACTGTGTTCATGTGGTATGTGTTGTAGCAGGTATTCTTCCAGCCTAAGCAGTCAGACAACTAGAATGGCAGAAATTCTAGTGGAAGGAGGTTCTTTGCGTAGCTAATGTCTTATAAAATAGGACCTGAAAGAAGGAAAGTAAAGCAATGGTGGGACAAATCAAGTAGAGGCCCCAGACACCAAGACTGATGGGGATGAGCAACTCTGAACGTCAAACAGAAACCATGATGTCGTTCCATGGAAATACAGAGAGGTCTTTTATGTGGCACTGGCATTGCGAAAGATGTTGGTGATGCTGCCTGAAATGTGTCTTGCCTAGGAAGGACAATATGAGGATTATTTTGTGTGGTGTCCAGCATATTTCCTTCTGCATAATGTGTGCATCCGGGTGCAGAACTAGAACTACACTGCAACAGCTATCTTCCTAACCACAGCAAGAGAAGGGGAACTCACCAAGTGTGATGGAGACCATCTGAGGTTGGCCAATCAGACAATTCCCTAAAGGAAACAATTTGGAGTTTCTTCTTTACCTGTGCTGAGTATGTGGCAGGAAAGAAAGACAACAGTGAGGAGTTTCAAAAGTGTAAGCAGGGATCTCTTGTGGTCTCTGCAAACTTTTTGGCAAAGGGGGACTAAAAAAAGCATGCCTGGCTGTAGACTAAAACATGATATCCAGCAGTCCACAGCTACAACAGAAAATCTGAGTAACTGATAGCTGCTAACATCTGCTGTATTTATTGCTAACTTCCCCAAAAGGCCCCAAGGAGACTTTTTATTACATTCATGATTGCTTACATTTAACAGTGCTTCCAATGTTAGTCACCCTTGCCACTTCTTATACACAAAATCTAGTACTTACGGGATATGTAAGGGCCTTAGGCAATTTCTCTCACTGTGTTGGAGTATACCTCTCCTTAAGCAAAGGTTACATAAGATGGAAAGAAGTCAAAGTCCTTGATTTTTGCTTGCTTTTGTTGGTAAGTCATATAATAATATAACATAAACTGAAACCATATCTTTCCCTCCAAAGATGGCCATCTCAGACTACAGAAATTACTTTGCCTATGGATTTGAGGCAGGATGTGTATTTGAGGGAGGATAAAATTAATGGGAAAACTGAGTCTGCTGGGTGAGCCTGATGGCCTTGATGGCCTCCAGCCCAGGAAAGGAACACAGACAAGAATGGCAGCTGGGAAGAAACAAAGAGCAGCAGTCCTTAGGGGTGAGGGATGAATATCTGGATTAGGAAGGAACAGGAGTCATAACTGCCATTTTAGTTAATGAAGGGAGAATTGAATGGTTTTGGAATGAAGACCCCATAGAGAAAGGCTCCAGCACCATTTAGAGACATATTTTTAGTGTAGGAAGCAATTTAAAAAAAAAAAAGCCTAGAGAGGAACACCAAACATTTCAGAAAGAGAGACAAAAAAGCACCCAATTTAAAGTTTGTGTTTCTAATATGTTGTCCTGTTTATTGCAAGGGAAGGGAAGATTTCCTCTGCTAATGTATGTTTTGCTATTTGCTAGAATGAGCTATTCAAAAGCACTCTTACAGTGTCAGACTATAGATAGTCTTTGGGCCACGTGGTACCTTTCCTCTGCAGTAATTTATTCTATGTGTAGGATTTTGGAAGGATAGAGGAGCTTACTGAATAATTTCCACACCACCTCTTTCATTATAGTGTGAAGAGATGGAGGGCAGAGATCATCTCAAATCTGTAGGAAGTGTCTGTATCTTAAAACTAGTCACAGAATAGGAAGTGAAACATCTACCAAAATATTAATGAATTGGGCAAGGTGTATTTTGCCAAGAAAGTAAATCAACAGGAGCATGTGAATCCACGAACTGCAGCTCTCCTAAACAGTATATTGTGACTCTTATGAGTGGATGGTGAAAAGTATTGATCCAAACCAATAAATTTTGTTCAGGTAATTCTAAGGATGTAATGGTGTAGAAAAACAAAAGTAAATTCTCATTTGGTGTTTGAAGCAGGACAGCATTAGTGTTTATGCCAAATTATGCAGTAGAGGATTTTCACAACTGAAAGTCCACATAGAGAAAGTGTTTTCCTGAGGAAGAGATCTGTTTAATTTTTTGATAGTACTTCCCTTTTTTCTTGTTGAGCAGTCACAGGGTCCAGCTTCATTACAGCTTTGTGCTATGCAGAAGTCTGATGCCTCAAACAACCATTTTTATAGCATTTCCCTACCATTACTGAGGAACACTAATTTATATCCAGAATTGGAATGTACTTTTCCCTTCAATTCTTGAATGATAATAGCTTTCTAAGTGTATTATGTATTTTCTTTCTTGTGGAAGGATTACGTGTCATACCAAAAAGGCAAAACACCTCTCAGACTGTTGGGAAAGGTAGTTTGGGAATAGTGTCTGGAGTCTACCCTTCTGGTGAGTCCCTGTTGCATTAGACAGAGGGGAATCCCTTTTTCTCTGAATGTTCCTGCTCTTGGCTCTGAGACCATGAGGAAATTCACACATGCTACTCCAATATTGAGCTAATTTTCATGGATCAATGCAACACTCCCTTGCACATTTTAGATGTGCTTCCTATTAAAGAACCTGCAGCAGCAATGTGTGTTTCCTGGGGGACTGCTGACAGCCTGGACTAATTGTAAGCTTCCTTTGCAATATTTAAGTCAGGAGCTCACCTTTCATGCCAGTGGAATTAGGAAGTGTCTCCTTATGGATCAGCAGAAATTATTTACCAGCTTAAAGTGAGATTATAATTCTTTTGGACAGAGAGACAGAAGCACTTGCCCCATTGTACAAGGTCAGAGATCTTGCCCACCCTACTCTGTGTTGTTGAGCTGTTCTTCTCAGTGGGGTTAACAGTGACTGGTCTAGACTTGCTTTACTTTTGTGGAGGAATTGAACTTCATTTTCTTCTCTCTGATTGTTTAGATCATGCATCCCCTTTGAAACAGCATTTCCATTTGAAGAGTACTGCCAGGTCCATTACTACGTGCTTTCACTCTGTTTACTTCTCTATGTCCAAGGTGCAGGGAAAAGATTTTTTTTGATTTTTTGTGTGTTATTTGCTGGAGCAGTTCATACTGTGTGAATTGCACACTTGGTCCCCATGACTCATCTCTGGTTTGCAGTGGTCTGTCAGAGATAGTGTTGCCAGCATCATTCTAGCTTTCCTTTAGTGTTTGCTGCACACTTCCTTACTCAGGCTCCTGAAGATACTTGTTTTTCCATCTTCCAGCCTTTTATTGTATATATTCCTTTGTCCAAGACCCTTACTGGCTTCAAGGAATATACCTGTATGACCTGAAAAGCAAGAAGGGAGTTGAAGAATAGCTCACCAAATAGAAAAACTGGGGAGGCATTTATTCTCTGTCCTTACTTGCTGACATTTGAGTCCTGTAGGACTCGGGGCAGGTGTCTTGAAGAAGCTCAAATTACTGTCTGAATGATACAGTAGACTGGATACTAAATAAAGCTAGCTCCTTATACCACTGGCACTAGTCCTGCCAATTTATCTGCAACAACAGAGCACAGTATCTAGTGAAGCAGGTCAGCTTTCTTTTCTCTTGGCCTGTTTCCTCCTTACCAGAGACCAGAAAATCAGTGAGGAATTTAAATACCAAAGATCTGACAATAAAATAAAAGCCTGAATAAAAATGCATATGTTCTTTTGAAAATTACAGCCACGAATTGATCAAAGGCTGGCCTCAATCTGAAACCAAAATCAGGGAGCCTGGATAAGCCTTCAATGACTCCTTACTCCAGTGTGGTCCCAGCTGCTTTTCGTATTCCACTCTGGCCTTTCCTGTCACCATCAGCAAGGATTGCTAGGATGTCAAAAAGGAGTGAAACCTACAGCATTGCAAAGCCTGTCAAACCTCAGATGCATGGCACTGGGGTTTACGATGTGTGACATGTTTCAGTCAGGGAACTCAAAAACACACGGAAGAAAAGCCCCCACACTGAAAACTCAGAGAAAATTTTAAAATTATGTGAGGTTCTCTTATGCAATAATGTATCTGCAGTCTCTTTTTAAGAAGAGATGGGTGGAAACTGGTTGCTTTTATATCCAAATGTATATGAATCCAATATTGTGAGCTTATTTTTGCCTTTTTCCCTTTAAAATCCCTGAGAGAATGGATGCAAAAAGTGGTGAGAAGCTAAAAAAATGAAATTTTAGAAGGGGAGCTGGGTAGAGAGGAGCTTGTGCACAGTGTTTTTTCCCAATTTTTTTTTTGTGTAATGTATTAAAGGAAATGGAAGTTGAGATGAAAATTTGGTTTGAAAATGGATAATCAAAACTATGCATTCCCAGAAAGCATCAAAATAAAATGTCCTCAAAATAAACATGATTCTGTTCTACATTTAGCTGTCCACAAACTGGCAATTCCTGGGGAGAAAAAAAAAAAAAAAAGAAGCAGCTGGTTTTGGGATTCTGTAAGGTTCCCAAAGCTGCTGGGTGAATTATCCAGCTGTCAGGTTCATGTTTGTGCTCCATCTGCATCAATATTTTGTGCTAGCATGGCACCTTGAGCAGAACAGAAGCATTTTCCCTTCCTGGTGCTCTTTCTCCCCAGTTTCCATGGAAGGCGACTAAGACAGATGGATCAGAAGACAGCTAAAGCATGGCAACTGCCAGATCCCTGATGTGATCTGGTGTGCATCTAAACTGCAGCGTAAAAGATGTGACAGCAAGTTCCATACTTCAGTGCTTTGATTATCAGAAGATGCAGATTTAAAATTACAGTGCTGAGCTGAACAATTACAATTTGTAAATGAGCACTGTAGCTCATGATATCAAATTGAGAGAGAAGTATCTTTATGTCTTGAGATGGAAGGCAGCAGAGGTGGACTGGGATGTCTTCTGGACCCAGGTGAGACATAAGGGGAAGAAGTAACTCCAATTCCCAGTCTCACAGAGAGAAGAGCCCAGACATGCCTTTGTTTTGTCATCACGGGCAAATAATGTATGGGATCAGTGAGCTTAAAGCATATAACTCAAGTTATAACTCAAGCACTGTCACTCACTAAAGACCATTCATATCAGAAATCCACACAAATACCTCTTCAGCTGTGAGCTGAGGATTTTTTAATACAAGCCTAGGCTAAAGCTCAGCAGATCCTGACATATTTATACTCCCCACACAAATCTGATCTTTTTGTGTGGTCATCTGGTTCCCTTGTGCTGCTCAAGATTTATGTCACATGTATCTGCCTTCACCTTGATCTACACTAACTGGTGTGAATTAACTCAGCAATGAAGACATATCTTTGGAGTTAAAAATTGTGGTGAGGAAAGATCAAACCAGGCTACAAAAAATACTAGGAGCTAAAACTAACCATTTTGTATTAATTCCAGATGCTCCAAGGTAAAGGCTAAGGATTAAAAGAAATAATGGCAGTTATGCCTGCACATGCAGGAAACTGCTCCGAGAATATAGCCAGAGCATGTCTGCCACAGTCTCCATGGTTTTTTAGGGTTTTTTTTAGATTCCCCCATGGGATCACCTAAGTCCACAGTATCAAGCTTTAACTTGGTAGTTAAGCTAAAAAAAGCTTAGCAAATAGCTTGTAATTGATGACAAAAAAGGGAAACAGAAGTGGCAGTCATTTATTACACAAACAAAATGAAAAATTAACTGCTATATCATGTTATTTTCCCATTTACATTTTCAATTTTAGGCATCAGAGAGGAGTTACTGACAGGAACAGGGGCAAGAGATTAGAAGTTTTCATAAATGGTAGTTGCTGTGTTTCCTTTGTAAATAATGGGTGAAATTCTGATATTATGAAAGTTAATGAAACTTTTGCTACTGACCTGAGTGGGACCAAAAATTCAGTTGAATCTGGTGATCTGTTACTCTTTGATTCAACTCTTTCATTGTTGCTACTGTTTCTAAATGAAACCTGTGTATTGTCATAGATTTATCAAATTGTGGTTTTTCTTTTTCTGTAGTCCTGATCCTGATGTCCCATATATCAATTTGCATGGTATATCTCATTCTAAAAGAAACATTTTCTTTTAATTCCATGCTTTCCGACACTGAGACTGATAACATCAGCTGCACACGTGGTACAACTTCTTGTCTTTTTAGCAGAATAGATGTTCCAGTAGGATTTTCCATGATGCCTCAGCTCGTTGTTCTGCAGTGCCTAAAGTACAGTGGATATTTCAATTAAAATGTTGTAGCTAGGAAGCTTTGTGACCTCACTTCTTAGCAATTCATGTCAGATTTGTTTGACAGAACCAGTTTGACACTGCATTCATTCTAGAGTGCATGGGAATGCAATTATGTGCCAAACTTTCTGAAATCTTCAGGGACCTCAGGGCAATCAGTACTAGACAGGCACTATACTGTTTTGTCCTCAGATTTTTATCTAGACAGGCAAATCTAGCATTTTCTCAGTTTTCTCTCTGTCAATTAAATGTATTTTAAGATTTTTGATGAGTTTTTTTTTGTATAGCTTATTATTCACAGAAAATCCATTTGAAGACATTTGTCTCTGATAGTACAATCTAAAATAAAGGATGCAAAATTATTTGTTAAAAGGATATTGGAAGTAATTTTTACAGCTCCCACAAATATGACTGAGTTATATCAGGGAATATGTTACATGTAGTATTATAAGTCCATTATCCTTTTCAAAAACCAAATCTGTTGGGTGAAAATGTCAATATATATTTTAGGTGGAATCTAGATGTTCATTTCACTTGCCTATTTGAAAAACCACAAAACTGTTATAGAAAATAGAGTGGTTTTCTCTCCTTAAAACCCAATTGTCCCCCAGTCTCCAAAATTCCTGTAGCAACCAGATCTTTACTTTCACACATTCTCCCAATTAACATTTCACATTCTTGTTGAAAACAGATTATTAATCTTTCTAGAATTGAAGTATAAATGTAATTTCTAAATATATCTGTATTTCCTATTTAATATACAAATACAAGAATTAATTAAATGTTAAATGGTTTTAAAACCAGGGCCTGATAATTTCTCATTTTTTTGATTGGCACTTTATGTCATTACGCTATACAAAAGCATAAACTATATCTGAGGCTATATTCTGCTAGGCATTATCACTCCTCACCCTCAGTGATCTTATTCTCTAAACAGTTTCCCAAAGGACTCCAAGACTAGAGAGTGGAGGCAGAGGTTTCAAGCAACTTTTCTGGGCATAAGTGTTAAGTCTTGAAAGCTACAGTGCATATGGATAAAAACTAACTTTCTGTACCCAGTACATTTGCAAAGAAAGATTTTACCAAGCTGGTTGGTATTGCAAATAATTAACATATTGGAATTGCAGATTGATCTGGTGTTTTTTTTTTTTTTTTTTTTTTTTTTTTTTTTTTTTTTTTTTTTTTTTTTTTTTTTTTTTTTTTTTTTTTTTTTTTNAACTTCATATTTTTGTATTAGTGTTGTCCAGAGAAAAGGTACAGTATGGTAATGGTAGAGGGATCCTGAATAGTTTAGGTATCACTTGTCCAAGCTTAATTAATAATTTGAAACTATAAAGGCATTTGTAGCTGTTCTTTATGCATCTGAATGTTGTAGGTAGACAGTCTGTGGCACTCTGGTGTTCTTTGCCACTGGTCAAAGAACATTGAAAATGCAGGTAATAATGAGAAAATATTTCACCATTATTTGCAATCCTCAGTAGTTTTTAAGACCATTACAACATGCAATCTTCTCTTTTAGTCAGTGAAAAAGGCACAGAAACATCTGTTATCTCAGGATATCCATTGAACCATCATTGGGTGTTTTTTTTTCCCCTTCATCCTGCTCTGGTGCTTTCAAGTGCTGCACACCAACACGGATGCTCTGGTTTCAAAGAAGCTATACTAAGCAGCAGTGAAGGAAGGCTTCACCTTATTCTCTATGCTTCCTTTCCCTTTCAGTTCATGGTTTTATTTCTTCTCTCAAGTCTTTCAAGAGATGAGAAGCTTACGTCTGACAGATGGATGTCTTTGTTTCCTTTAATCTTTTTTGAAAATTCCCTTTCCTAAGAAGTAAATTACGGTCACGACTCTTGTTTTGCATTGCTGGTTTTGAGCTGCTGAGACCTAATGTAAGTGGTGAGAGGCCGTTTTCTGCCTACACGCAATCAAAGTCAGCACAAATTCCTAAATTCAAATGTGGATTAGCATGTTCAGATCTACATTTGCTCGCAGTGTAATCCATAAAATGTGTTGTTAGCTTCAGTAAGTCTGTTCATTTTTAGGGAAAGTGGTTCATTTCAGGGAGATGAGAATCTGGTCCTGAGTGTTTGATTGCTTCCTGTGAGGTGCAGCTTACAGGGAGGCGTGTTATATCACTTCTGCTTATACCAGAACCCGCGCAGCTCGCTGTGCTGACAAAGAAATGTCTCCACCTGCCATTTGAAATGTGCTGATATTATGGACTGTTGCAAACCCACTCTGCAGTTCGGTGTGATTGGCAGCCACCGCTCGGAGGCTGTGAGAATGGGGCTGCCAGAGGTCAAACGGAGCCGTGCTAGAGGAAAGCTGGCACACTCCCTCCTTGCTCAGGGCAGGAATCTCCTCCCTTCCCTGGGCTAGGAAGCGGGGAGCGCTGCTGAGCAGTGAGCAAACAGATGGAGCATGTTCTTAACCTCCGTGCTGCTCCACCAGGCTCATAAAAGACATTCGCCCTCCCACTAAATGAGTAAATGAGAGGTTGATTGATGACTCAGAAATTTATTTATTCAAACTTCTATTTAGCTTCAGCTACACAACAGCTTTCTGAACTTAGAGAAAATCAAACAGTTCAATTCTCTGTAGGTTCAAAAGTGCAAGATGGCAGCAGACAGGTTGCAATATGCTTTTCCCTTTTAAAAGTAGTAGCAGAGCAGCTTCAGGGTCAAAATTTCCTTAGTGGTGGAATCTGCAATGTTTTCCCTCTGGAATGATTTTTGCTTTTCTGTATTAGGGCGTGCTGTAGCATGATGTGTCCAACTTGATTCATGTGTTTTACTCAATTTCTTAATTATTTTTGTTTTGAAGCAAGCAGAGTCAGTTTACCCCAACAGCTTTGTCTAAAGTAGATTTGAGGTTTGTATCCAGCTTGAGAGAATATATGGTTCTGTTCAGGTGTTTATTGGGGAAATATGTACCAACCCACAAATATGTATTTGTCTTAAATTGAAAGCAGTACTTCCTGTTACTTTTGTTGTATTAACTGTGACATGGACCCTGACAGATCATTTTAGTTTGAATAAAAGCTTTGCTGTAAATATTGCTGAAACACAGCTGTTTATATGTTACATCTATAATAAACTCTGAGATGGAAAGTTGAGAGGTGTTCATGTGTTCGTGTGTGTGCATATATGATATGCATTTCTGTTGCCAGTTACAGCTAAAGTAAGTATCAGATGGCATTTACTACTTTATTTCCTGTCATATAAATGCATTTTTTAGGTATTTCAGAAATCAGGATTATTTGAAAATTGCATATAATTTGTATTTACTGAGTTTCTGATATGACTCACAATAGGATCCCATGTTAAAAAAAAAAAAAAAGGAAACAAAAGTACTTATGATTTTGTAGTTCTGATATGCATTTTAATATATGCAGTTTGGAGTGGTGGATAGAAATTATTTGCAGTTTTTACAAAACAGCCCATCTATCTTTACTCTGGAGGGTACCCTTTTTGCAGCTCTAGAAGGACCAAAAAGGTCCTTAGTACTCTGTTCATTCCCTTTTGTTCAGTGTTTCCTTTCTGACTACTGTGTCTGTGGGTGTTGACTGCAGTACTTTTGATTCAGCAGCATTATTACAGATGTGTAGAAATCTATTCATGCTTCTTGCTTTCATGTGCTTTGACAGGTGTGAGATCAGGTGGCTCACCCTCTTGCAGAGCTAAGTCTGCACGACCGTATTTCTCCCAGACCTCCAAAACGGGACCTTCCTCACACAGATCTGACTTTGTTGCCAGTTGACCTGAGATAAGGTGGTCTTGGTACTCTCCTGTTTGCTGTGCAATCCCAGAATAAATCATTGTCAAATCTATCAGCACCTCTGTAAACATTCTCTCCACATATCTCTTCATGCCAGCATGTGGGATTTCTGCAGGAAAGGATGTCTCTATTTTCTCTTATTATCCAGCCACAGGAAAAAGTCATTGTAAATTTTTCTTCCCTTCCTCTGTCCCTTCCTCTGTGCTAATAATTGCTTTGGTCTGGACTGCAGCTGCACCTTCCCGCCAAAACAGAGGTCACAGCATTGAAACCTGAAATGTCTGAACATGGAAGTATTTTGTGTAAAAGAGATGCTGGTTCAAGATTATTTATACCCATTAGTGCAATCAAATTCTCCTTTGACAGGCTAGGAGAGGATTCATGGGGTAGCTCATGTCACTATAGCACTAGTTCTGCCATATCTGCCCCAAAAGTCCTAGCACACAGCTCAGTGCAAGACACAAGAAATCAGTGCAGTACCCATGGATGGCATTGCAGACTGAAATCCTTGAAACCAGATTGTTCCAGCTTAGTACTGAATCCATGAGAAAAAGTGGAGTCAAAATAATAGCTTAGCAAGCTACTTCATAGGCAACATTCACTCATTCCTGTTTTAATCATATTTGTAATAACATTACCTTCATATTTGTAGCAGTACAGAAGCTGTGGGTAAGCAGAAGAGACTTTTTCTTCTCAGAGGAAAGACAAGGACAAGTCAAAAAGTGATGTGTCATTTCAGTTTGATAGTGGAAACTTGATCCAATGAGCCAACAGGAGTTTTGTTATGGAATTTAGTGGGATGAGAGCTTCAGCATGTGGCAGAGCAGTGCTTGGCCCATCATTCTATGCGTGAAAGGTGAATGAAACACTGAGAATGAGAAGAGAAATCCAAGTGCCTAAGAATCTTTGGCTTCTCCTGGCATACGTTAGTTGATTGCTCAATTAGGTCAATGTCTTCGTCACTCTATTACTAAGTATAGGTTGTTCTTTGGTTACGTGAACGAGTTGTTCTTTAATGGATTCTCACTAACTGTTGTGACTGGAAAGCTGCCTGGTCGGAAAGGATCAAGCCTGCTGGTCGACAGCTGGCTGGACATGAGCCAGCATGTGCCCAGGTGGCCGCAAAGTCAATGGCATCCTGGCTTGTGTCAGCAGTAGTGTGGCCAGCAGGGCCAGGCCAGTGATCATCCATCTGTACTTGGCACTGGTGAGGCTGCACCTTAAACACTGTGTTCAGTTTTGGGCCCCTCTCTACAAGAGAGACATTGAGGGGCTGGAGTGTGTCCAGAGAAGGGCGACGGAGCTGGGGAAGGGTCTGGAGCACAAGGCTGATGAGGAGAGGCTGAGGGAGCTGGGGGTGTTTAGCCTGGAGAAAAGGAGGTTCAGGGGGAATCTTATTGCTCTCTACAACCCCCTGAAGTAAGGCTGTAGCCAGGTGGGGGTCAGTCTCTTCTCCCAGCTGACATGATGAGAAGAAACAACCTCAAGCTCAGGGGAGCTTTAAATTGGATACTAGAAAAAAAACCTTCTCTGAAAGGGCTGCCAAGCATTGGAACAGGCTGCTGGGGAAGTGGTTGGGTCACCATGCCTGGTGGTATTTAACAGACGTGTAGATGTGGCACCTGGGGACACGGTTTCATGGTGGACTTGGCAGCGTTAAATTTACATTTGAACTCAACAATCTTAGAGGTCTTTTTCAACCTAAGCAATTCTATGACTCTATGAAATCACTGTAGGCAGGCTGTGTAGCAGCCTTATATTTCAGTCTGTCTATGAGTATGAGTATCTATGAGGTCATTCTCAGGTTTCAGTAGGAATGATATCTTGGAGTCCAGGATCTAAAAGCATCCCCAAGGTTCCTCTGAACTCCTGAAGTCCTGGAATCTCATAATGAACCTTTTCATCAGGCTGATTCCCTAATACTCGGAAATTATATCCTCAACAGCTTCAGAGTGCTCAATTCACACAGCTTGCTTCTTCACTCACTTTTCCTTTCTCTTATTTATTTTTAGTTTTTTAAAGTAAGAGGCGGGGGGAAAATGGGGTAATCTTGAATGCTTCTTAAAATACATTGCAGCAGTTGTCAGCTGTTTAACTATAGGAATACTTCCTATTAGTTTCCAGGATTTTAACTTCACTTTTGCTCCTTGGAAAAATTATTTTTTGGGAAAAATATGAATATGTAGAGATTCTAAATCTCTGTGGTTTTGATTTTAAAAAGCATTTTCCATTTGGAAACCCTTTTCTGTAGTTTTGTTTATTTGCAGTATTCTGTCTGTATTCTCTAGATGGGTGCTTTAGACTTTAAATTAATACCAACTGTCTAGCAGAGAATACATTTGATGCCAAAGTAATATCAATGGTTTGAAGGTAAACTCCCCCACACCTCCAGATCATAGGTATTTAATAATGTGCCATGAAGCCTGAGCATGATATGATGGGGTCTGCCCACAGCTTCATGGAGTGTCCTCTTCAAACTACATTGACTTGTAGCTCCACTCTTTCAAGAAATGATGTCAGCCTCTAAACACAGAGCCAAGTTGGCATTGGGCTGTAGGTGCATAGCCAATCTGCTTTCCATATTGTTGTCTTGGCTTTCATACAATCATGAATAATCTGTTCAAGACAATCTGAAAACCTCAGAGCAACCAGGATGCCCTTTGTATCCCTAAAGTCATTTTTTACATTTGCATAGGCCTCATGCCCAGTGAGGAATCTGTAAATATGAGAGGGAGAAAGGAGAAAGATCTCACAGAAAATAGTTGCGTGATTTCATTTATTTATATTATACTGCTAGAAACCATGACTGAAGACTGTGATTTGTCCACTGACATATGCATGCAATTTTTCCTGAGATGCAGGAAACAAATCTGTCAGCCTCCTGATGAGCATTACAGAGAGAAAGACACCCAGGATAATTTAATTAGACCCCAAGAAATAACCCAAACTGAAGGACATTTTCTGGTTGTCAGAAACGAAATCCATCTTTAAAACAGGCAAAACCACCACCCTGGTTCAGAGACTTCCCTGCTCTCTGATCACCTCTGAATTGCTTTTCCTCTATGATGCTTAGAGTTCCTTGACCCTTTCTGGAGATTTTCTTCAGGATCCTCCACTGTGTTAGATCCACAGTACCCCCAAATGACTGAGGAAAAAGTGACCTCTTGTTATAGTGCTATAAAGAGTGACCTAAGTGCTATAAAGAGTGATCCAGGTCCAAAGAATAATTTAGAGCAGCTTCAACATGTCTAAATTACCCTGACCCGCACTAAGCAGTGAGGAACTGATGCAACAATAAATGATGATCGGCTGATTCTTTCTCATTTTCTATATAGTTCACAGCTCTGGAATAAAGTGTAATGTTGCTTTAGTAAGTTATGGATTATTTGCAGATTTTTGCTTTGTTGTTTTGGTTCCCCCCACCCCCTCATCCTCTCCCTCTTCCCCTTCCTCCTGGAGGTGAGTTTAGTAGAAGGGGAAAAAGCCCAGCAGTCTGTCTTGGACAAAGCAGAGTTGAAGGAAAGAAAAGATAGAGGAAGAAGTGAAAATGGATAAGTAGAAAGATGTATCTTCATCCCTTATCATGGCTGAACAGTTATTGTTGCAAGCCAGGACTGATGGCCTGTGACCTTGAAGGTTTCTTATTATGGCTTGATCCTGCAGTGTGCTGCTTGAGAGGCCTGGGCTGGGCTGAGCTCAGGAATACAGGGTCTGCTCTTACTTCTGCTAATGATTCCTGACCTTTGACAGCTTTCTGCTCCATTTAAAGTGGGGCTTTCTGATCTGAGAATGACAGAATAAGATTCTCTTTTTTAATATTTTTGCATCTTAAAATACAAAGCCATTTCAGAAGGGACAAGCTGGCATTTGCTACACGTAGGTGATTCTTTCTCTACTGAATAAAGCAAGAGCTTTTCATGACTAGAGCTGTACGTACTCCTTTGCTGAGTACATGAGTTATGTAACTTGCCTATTCAGGATAATGTCGTTATGATTATTAATAATTATATGTAAATTAGTTCATTAGGCCTCTATTTTTCAAGGTCTAATATATGAACTAACTAAAAATTATTTTCAATGACCCATCTAATAATTACCAAAATCAGAATTCACCCTCCATCTGCTTAGAAACATATGCAAAACAAGGCACTTAAGTCACCAAACAATAGCAGATCCAAACAATTGTGAGAGACGTAGCATTATAAACTGAACTGGTTTATCATGAGTGGTAGAATACTATCAAATAAATGTTGTTAATTTCTGTCGAGAAAACCTGATTACCTAAATGTTTCAGATATTGTTCTTCTCCTTGTAAGCATTTTATTCATCCCTGCTACAACTGGCTTGAATTTTTTGTTATGTTTGTTCTGTACTACAAGAAATGAAGCTATCTGAGCCCTGTATTTTCAGGATTGCATTGATGGGGCTGGAATACAGAGATCTAGTATCTGAGAAATTGAGATGAGAGTTTTAAAATGTTTAGTATAAATACAGTGTATGGAATAAGTCAACCTGTGCAGTGTAAATATCAATGGTGTCCATAATGTAGTATATCCTCAATCCTCTATATGTAGATTTAGGATTTAGTAGAATAGCTTTGACTATTTTCTATGTGTAAATTTACCTCAAAGTGTTAAACTTGAATTTATGAAGGCTAGGTAATAGCTTTGAAAGTGGATTTACTGACAGATTTAACAGTGACTATTTTAAAAAAATTTATTAAGCAATGTAAAAGGAAAACTTAGACCTAATTTCACTGCTGTTTTGTGAAGAAACTGG
Organism: Ploceus nigricollis; assembly: GCA_013399945.1. NCBI lineage: Eukaryota > Metazoa > Chordata > Aves > Passeriformes > Ploceidae > Ploceus > Ploceus nigricollis. Next base: position 628,088 of record VXBC01005334.1, read on the forward strand.
GCAGTGGTTGAGGAGGATGGAGTGAAATGCATTATTGGTCAAAGCTTATAATATTTAGCATTGTTTTTAAGCTGGATGCCTTTTATATTTTTTTATATAAAAGGCTATATATTTTTTATATATAAAAGGCTGGATGCCTTTTATATTTACCAGTGCCTAAACCTAAATTTCTAATTTGTATTACTAAAGTAAAAAAAAAATCTCTTATTTACACAAGAAATATTCTTGGAAATGGAAATAGGAGAGTTTTCCATCTTTTTGTATATGTTACCTTTTCAGACCTTTTTCAGGGATGTACAATTTCTGTGACTATTAATGTTTCTTTAGAGTAAGCAGAAGTCTGTTGTGTGCTGAGTATACCATGTAGTAGCTGCAAGCTGATTTCTCAGCAGCTTGCAGGCATTGATGGACCATGGTTTTAACTTCTTGAGTCAAAATTTTGAAAGTGATTGGCACGTGTGAAATTAAATCAGCAAAAGCTTACAAGCTTATTGAATCACAGCACAAGTAGCAGGAAAATGATCTTCTGCAACTCTGATGTTTTGACAACAATTAATATCTATTCACATTCTACTGAAACCAGGGAAAAGGGAGGCTTTCTTTCATAACAAATAAAGTCAAGTTATATGTTAAGATCTGAATTAGATTTAGCTCACAGAGCAATCATTAAGAAGAAAGAAATTAATGTCCTCAAAGTGTAGACACATTTCCTAATTTCTTTCCCCTCGAGAATTATCTGTACTTAAACTTTGCTATTGGTGATATTGTAGCTTATATGACACTAAGGAGTTCATCCCTTTCTCTGCATATCAGTCATTTGTGCTTGGCACTGATGTACTTCTGAGCCTTAGGCATTATTTGGACCCATCAAAGAAATATATTGGGTGAGAAGTGAAGGGGATAAATACGATAGAAGTTGGAGACAACTACACAAGGACTTCAAGTAAACATATGACTTTAATTTTTAGATTAAACTGCCATTCATCAGTAATGAACTGTCTAGTTAATTATTTAAACTTTAAACAGGATTATTATTATTATTATTATTAATAATAATAATAATAATAATAATAATAAATTTTTGTAATAATCTCACAAGGATAAATGTCCATGAACAAAAGAAAAGAAAGATGGTAAAGACTGAAGAAGATTATTTATAATTTATTAATTCTGCATGGCTCATGCTGTACATGCATGTTTGTAATGTATAAAATGCCCAGAACATCTGTTAAAAATATTTCTAAATGAAATTTGTAATCTCATGGGTATTTCAGAAGAACAAAACAATGATTTTACTTTGAAGAGTTTATTAATGAGTAAAGATTAAGAATATTTTTACCATGGTAATTTCTAGTTGTTTTTTAAATGAACTTGGATATGTCTAAGGCAGAGGTCTTATTTCAGCATGAAAATTTCAGGACAGGACCTCTCTATATATACAGAAAAGGGGTAAAAATGTAAAAATTGTTCTTTCTCTCCTGTAATGTGGTCTTTCAAAAAATTAGGTCAAGAAAAATGACATTTAAAGGCTGTTTTAATGAGAGCCAAACTGAACTAACTATTGTTTATTTTAATGAACAATTCTTGAAATATTTGGTGCTTTTGGAATTGTACAGCTACAACCATACTCTTTTCCTCCAATTAGCCTTCATCACAAGGAGTTTCCCTGTCTTTGACCCAGCTCTGTCTGTTAACAACATCAAACTTTAAACATAAAATGACAGGCTTAATAATAATAGTTCAAGAAATATCCTTTCTGCCAGAAAGAAAAAAACCTCATTATTTTAAATTGAGGTGGTGCTGAAAGGAAACAAAAAATGCAACCTTGTACAGGACAGGTCTTGCTTAAATACAGGTCTCAGGTTTGGAAGACTATGTGGAATGAAACCAAAGTTTGTGGTTCATTTGGGAAAAAAAAAATTCACGGGTATTTTACGGTAGGTAACTTTTTCCTGTCCTACTTCAATAAGCCAAGCGTACTCTGCCTTGCACCAAGGGCAAATCTAACCTGGTGATTTAAATGCAACTACTTCATCTAGTGTGTCTGCCCTTCTGTTTCTGGGATCCACCTGCCTATGACAAATTTTGCTGCCCTCTCTGTGCTACCTGGGCCAGTCACTGCACAGATTTAAGGGTGATTGCATACTCCCAACATTAAACTTCTGTGGTTTTGTCTCCATCTTAAAATGTTGTCATGGGGCTGTTAGAAGTTTTTCTTCTAAATATGTGTAGGCACCTTCTTGCAGTATAAGTGAAACAGAAAACACATTTATTCTCATACAGAGGAGTTTCTTTTCATTCATTCTTTTCTTATCCTTATATGAGAATATTTTATCCTACGTCTTAATTGATAGCTGACCTTTTCTCCATCTGCTCTAGATCAGGGAAGTACAGTGTTTCTCTTGTAATTACATTTCTGCCACAAGGTATTTTTCTTCTTTTAGGAGATCAAAACCATTATTGACAGCAGGATGCAGTGTTTTCAATATTTTAATAAAGAAGCCCACTGCGTTTGCCTGATGCTTTAGCCTGCCAACAGGAGTTTAATAGTCTAGTGGAGCATTAACAGCAACTGATCATTGTTCAGAACATCTAACTAGCCCTAGGTTATATCAACCTGACAGACAGGACATTAGCTGAGGGCAGCAACTCTTCATTAATTGTTTATGCAGATGACCCTCTGGTGGATAGGTGGGCATTTTCTCATTTGCCTTGGGCAGTGTAAACCAGCCCGAAACAGGCACTGCAATTAGAGGATGTTAATGAGGAAGCAGAGAGAGAGCGGGTGGCATGGAGAGCACTGCTGCAAGCACAGCAGCACTAAGGGTTTATTCTTGTTCCCACTGCAGCCAGTGGTCAAATCCCTGTCAATTTAAAGAGGGGAAGGAGATGTACTCCTGGCTGAGATCCAGACTGGCAGCTTCCCCTGTGTCATATAAGCTGCTGTTGGAGCATATTGGAATGATATTCTGTCCAGACATAGTGAATGACTGTTCTTTCTCTAATTAGTCTTGCTTCAGACATTTGGGTTGATAAACATGCAAGGAGAAGCTGAATGTTTCTCTGCCCTGTAGTCTTTACTCAGAGGCTTGAGAACTGAGAATACCAGCTGTTTCATAGGTTGTGAGCTGTGCAGGCTGAGATCAGTCATGGGTGGGTTTGTTTGCCTGCTGGAGAGATGGCACTTACTATTGAAATCATCTAGCATCCACAGCCACAATGTCTAGACAGCATGAAGGGACTGCTTCAGCCTGAATGGACTGAAACGTCTGTGTCCCCATCACGGAATTCCTTTAGGGGAGGGTGAGGAGAATTGTTGGAAAAAAAACCAGATAGACCAAGAATAAAATGACCATGGGATGAGGATGACATCCATATTGGCAGAACTGAAAGCAGTAGAAAAAGTGCCTTCCATGTTGTAAAAATGACTCCTTGATTGCTTTTGTTTCGTTTCATCAGATCAGAAAGGCAAAGACCTAATACTTAGTCTGAGCTGTCTTTGGGTAAAAGACAGCTGTCTGTTAGTTAGTGTAAATCTAACAGTATTCCTTTCTGAAGGCAAAGTCTAGTTTGCTTATGTCAGAGTCTGTTTTGGCACTGGAAAAGTTGATACCATGCAGATCTGAGAAGTAGTTATCAAGAAGCAAATAACTGTGGTCAATTTAAACTCATGGCAGGAGAAATCAGGAGAAGGAGAATGCTAATAGAGTATTGGTTATTTTCAATGTGTGGAGTTATAAATCTTCCAGGTAGCTTCACTTTTTCTTTTTTTTTTTCTGTTACTGAAAGATTTCAGTTTATAGTCATGACAATTATAGTTTCCTTAAGAAAATCATTGTCATCTCCCTGGTGTAATCTTGTCTCAATGCACATTGTACTATGTCCAAAACAGCCACCCATGCAAGAGATTTTTGTGCCCTTGCAGTTTCCCCCTTCTTTGCAGGACTTGGATCTGTGATGATCTTCATCTGTTTATATAGGCAGTTCCTTTCCTGAATCCAAACAGGCAGTCCTGAGCCCTCTCATTCCCTCGGTGTGTCACATGTCTTGGGTACCTGCAGCACCCAAATCTTCAGTCTGGGGGAGAAAACTTCATTTTAGTGATATAATGGCGATTTTGCTACAGACAGTTTGATTGTGCTTGGATTAAATGACTGCTAAAATCAAAACTGGGGTTAAAGTAGCTGCTAAATGTCACCTCTAGCAAATGATTTGCTTTTCTCAGGAGCCTTCTTATTTTATGCTGTCTGTAGATGATGAATACTTCCTCGGTCAGAGGGCAATCTGTCTTGGCTGTCCCCCGACCCTGCCCTGTGCTCCCTGGCATTGCCCCTGGAACCCAGCTGGCATTCAATGGACAGCACACTGACAGGTAAAAGATTCGTATTAGGAGAAAACATAGATAACCAGTAAGACAGGTACTGAACACTTATTCAAAGGCTGAAACTGGAACAAGACAAAGCATTTAATGGGTAAACAAGACCATTCTGTGGATGTAATGCAGGTAGTTCTTTTCATCCTTTAGAAAAGGACATTTTCCTGCTGCAAAAGGTATCTCCCCCATTTGCCTTCAAAAACATCTATTTGTTTGATACATTCTACTAATTAAACCCAAGCATTTGTCTTACACCTGCCTAACACCACCAGATATCTACGTTACTGAGGTGGGGATAAGACTTGCCTTTTGTTTGCTTTTTTTGATTCTGCACTGAACTTATGAAGTGGCAACTGGCCATATTTTGTTTTGAGTTATATATCCAAAAAACAGGCTCAGAGGGAAGGAAAATTCCCCTGCGTGTAATCCAGAAATATTGAAGTGAATCGTTCAACATGTTCAGATCATTCCCTTTGTCAGCACTCAGCTGGAAGAACAGCTAATCTGGTACAGGGTAAGCAAAGGGGATGCCTAATAATTGTACCATCCATAAACTACTGTCAGGCAAGAGCAGTGAGGAAGCACAGGAGAATGGTGACTCAGCCATGAGTATCTGAATCACAACGCCTCCTGGATCCGCTCTGCCAATGCCATTATGGAGCAGGGGTTTAGGGGTTTGTTTTTTCTAGCACTTTTTCAGAGCTGTGATTAAAATCATAGAATGATTTGGGTTGGAAGGGTCCTTATAGATTATTTAGTTCCAAGCCACCTGCTGTGGGCAGGAGCACATGACACTAGATCAGGTTGCTCAAAGCCCCATTCAGCCTGGCCTTGAACACTTCAGTGGACAGGACATTCTCACCTTCTCTGATCAACCTGTTTCAGTGTCTCATCACCCTCACAATAAAGAATTTCTGCCTAATGTCTAATCTAAACCTATCCTCTTTCAGTTTCAAATCATTGTCACTTATCCTGTCACTAGATGTCCTTGTGAAAAGTCCCTGCCCAGCTTTCTTGTAGGCCCCCATTAGGTACCAGAAGGCTGCTCGAAGGTCTTCCTAGGGCCTTCTTTTCTCTAGGCTCTCCTCAATCCAAACTGCCTCAGCCTGTTTCCATAGGAAATGTGCTCCAGTCCTCTAAAAATCTTCATAGCCCTCCTTTGGACTCACTCCCGCTGGTCTATGTCCTGCTCATGTTGGGGGCCCCAGAACTGGATGCAGTGCACCAGGTGGAGTCTCATGAGAGCAGAGGAGAAGAATTCCTTCTTTTGAAGCAACCCAGGGTACAGTTAGCTTTCTGGTCTGTGAGCACACATTGCTGAGTCATGTCAAGCTTCTTGTCCACAAACACTTCCCAGTACTTCTCCTTAGGGCTGCTCTCCATCCATTCTCCATGCAACCTGTGTTTGTGCTTGGGACTGATCCAACACTAGCTTTAGTGCATATTTGCCTCCTAATGCTTCCTTTTATCTGCTTCACAAATGAGTGGGCTGTGTAAGGCAGGGTGAAGAGGCTTTTCCTTAACATGGCAATAGTAATACAACTGTTTTAGAGATGACTGCTTTAAATTGTACACTAAGGTTAAGTGCAGTTGACTGCTTCAATTGAACAGAAATGCAGGAATTAATACAAATAGGCATCATAAATCATAAACAAATGTCTAAACTGTGGCTCTTTAGAGAGCTGGGAAATGGGTTCAGTTTCACCAGACCAAAATTCCAGGTAAGCTCCAGGGCCAAATGTTTGTTATTTCCTGCGTCTTGAAAAGCTGGAATGAGGCAGTGGGAAACACCATGCATAGGGTATGAGTAGGATGTATCAGTGGTATTTCTAGTCCAAACGGTTCTATTCAAGAAAATACTCAGGTAGTTATAAGAAACATTTGGATATAAGAAGGTTACTGCTTATCTTTATCCAGCTATGGCTATTGCAGAAAAGGGGGAAACTATAAATCCTGCTAGTGAAACAGTTCTGTGCACTGTGCACAGAATACTATGCAATTGTGTGAGTGGATAAGGGTGTCTTTTGTCATGTAATGAGGAGAGGTGTTATGGCCCAGTGTGTTAATGTTGCCACATTCTTTGACTTTTTGTATGTGGCACTGCCTTCATCTTCATCAGCAGTGTACTTGGACCATGCAGCCTCCGCCCTTTGCCATGACTGGCACATGACTGTATGGCACATGAAGTATGGATTTGAGGATACTAAGAGGGACTGTTTTACACTATTCCTATGTACTTCAACTTTCAATCAGAACACACAGATATTGAACTCTGTAATATGTCTTGAAGGCTTGGGCAGAGTTAGGGTAAAGAGGAATATGATTCTTGTCCATGTCTTCAGTTCCCATAACTGGCGGTTTTGAATAGGTTCCTCTGTTGGGATGGGATGGGATCATAGGATAATGCTGTGATGCTGAGAAGGCAGGAATCTAAAACAAGCTCCTGATCTCCTAATTTTGTTTAATGATGTCATTAATGAATTCTTTATGTTTCTACTGTCTGGGCTAAGGCAACAGCTTCTGCTGTTGCTTCTTATGTGGGTTTGACTTACATGACTAAACAGGCTGTAAAGCTGGCAACTGTCAGAATAATCTTTCCATTAAACTGATGGTCCTTTTTAATGGGGTCTGCTTTCTTTTAATGGTAGATGGTATAGCAGTGCAATGGAAAGCAAATTATTTTTTCTTCTTAGTTTAATCTTCTTAGGGAAAATAGTAATCCTCTGCTAATTTCCTCCATCAGAGCAAGCATATGTCTCAATCACATTTGTAGCTGGAGCAGAACAGCACTCAGCACTCAAATTATGCTAATAACCATTTAGATTACTTCTTCTTTGGCATTTATTCATATTGGAGATCCAGCAAGTAAGCCTTTCCACTATGTGAATTTATGTGTTTAATCCACATTATTTTCATTAATACCTCTGCAAGCTTTGGCATGCGACTATCTGGCTCCTTGCCTTGCTGTCAGGTAAATGTGAAGCAACGGTGTCGTCCTTCGAATGCATCCAAATCCTGAACCCTTACTTCTTAGTCTTTATTACTTTGACCTGGCAGAGACAGGTGTGAGAGGGATTGCCAAGTAGTGCCACCTCAAGCATATCTTGTTAATATGCTTGGAGCATATCTTATTAAAAATGCTGTGCAGATAGATGAGGTTCAGGTGATGTGGTTATGGCATTTATGTTATGTCATCCAAACTGTTAAAACAATAGTGAAGATGGACTGCACCATGTATATAAATGCATACAGAAAGCCAGAAGAAACTTTGTAAAACAAGAGTTTTAATCTGCAGTCTATGGTATTGATTGCCATGTATGCTGAATACTAGTTTTGGAGGACTATGGTCTTACACAATGCAAACTCTTACAATATAATTTGTTCTGTGTCTAAACTGAAAATTTATCAGTCCTACCTGTTTTCTTATTGTATTGAAGTGTAAAGACTGTTCCAGGCATATATAAATATATATATATGTATGTACACACACATACATATATATAAAATTAAGTATGTTAAGAGTGACTGAGGCTAAGCCAATAGGATTGTCACTCATGTTTTGATATGTCTTTTCCTTTCTTGTCAGCTTTCCCCTCTGAGCAATTCTTGATGGACTTGTTTTGCAGCTGATAAGCACAGCTGAGTAGTAGCTGTGAGAGTGACACCAAATACAAATTTCTCTGCAGCATCTCCTTAACAATGCATAAAAAGAAGTATCAGTCATTTGTAACTGTGTTGTTTGGGTGAAACATCTCCTTTTTTATCAAGGTGTACATGAATTCCTTAACTTATTTAAGATGATTACAAGGAGAAATTTTCATAATCCAGATGTTTTATTTTTAAAAAATTAATGGATATTAGAAAAACTGACCTTAGAGTGTATTATGCCACTGTGTACAGGTTAGAAAGGGATGACTGGAATTTAGGAAGGATTTTCCTTTATTCAGAAAAGGTTTTCAAAAGATACATGGAAGCCTGTTACAATCACTCTGTGGAGTCAAAAGTTCCACAGTGTAGATCTTGCTTAGAGCTAAATTAGGTCTATATTTGTCCACATTCAGTCCTTTAGCATTTATGCTTTGCAAGATAGACTAGGTATTTTCTGTGGCCAGAAGCTGGAAACTAGCTCTGACCAGAAAAAACATACAATAATGAAATAACACCGGACATGCTAATAAGAGGGTTGCCTATGAAATCAAGATAAGGACAAGTCTTTACAAATATGTTTTTCTTACCTCTGTTTACACTTTATTACTTTTTTTTTTTTAGTTAGAATCAACAATTTGAAATCTCAATTGAATCATTGCCTTTTTCATGCTTAAATTTGAAGTTAATTGAAACAGCTTTAATAGTTGGGTTGCTATTCTAATAATAATTATTGTTTAGCCTTCTGTTTGCCACATAATTTTCAAAGTCAAATCTTCAGGAACATTAGGAAGTATCTTCTTAATTATGCTGTGAAGAAAGCATTTGATATATTTTGTTAGTGTGGCTAAGTTGTGAAACCATTATGTATTTCCTACCACTGGAGAAAACCTTCCTCTAAGACTCAAGATCAACAAAACACTTAAGCAGCTGCTTATGAGATGAAAACCCATCCCAAGGCGTTTTTTTAAATACCGCTTTTAATCATGTTTGGTATTCTCATTTTCTGTTTTATTTAGGGTGCTTGGGAATGAAGGAAACAGAGAAAACCTTGTAACGATGTTGTTCACAGATGGAAAAAAATCCCTGAGGAGAAGCACAACAGGAGTTTTCAGTTTCATTCCTGTACTGTTTTCCAGTACAGGTTTTAGATAAATGGATGTTGAAATACAGAGATAATTTATTCTACCAGTTACCCTGTTAATTTTTTTTTCCAAATATGCCATTGAGCCAGACCACTAATAGTTTCATCTATGAAGTTCTTTGTCTCTCAGTCACTAACCTAATTATTCAAATATTTGTTTTCACAATAGAAGAGTTTGGATGCATTGTCAAGACTGATTTACTTGTCTTGGTACAGATTCCAAGTGCTAGATATTCAGCAGAAATCATCTTTCTCTCTTGCACAGCACTCAAGTAATCATCTTCTTGTATTCTTGTGTGTTAACAAATCATACCCACTATTTTCATTAATGTTATTATCAAGGTAGTGGAAAGTTCTGTCTAATGAGAGGAATAGTGACAATTGACCCTGGTTCTGAAGAATTTTTAAGATGTACTGACAGGAAATGGGTAGGGAAGCAAATTAGAGAAATGCTTTGTATAAAATCAGGGATAAATGGCAGAATTCAGGTGCCTGACTCACACATAGCATCTTCTCAGGGCACCATTTGTTTTGGAGAGATACATATTTGCATACACTCAATCTTTGCTAATGTGCCGCCCTGTCCTTACAAATTGTTCTCTTTCTGAATATCATAAGGATTATCACATCCTTAAGAGGATGACTGAAATACCCAACGATCTGTTAGGGGGTGCCAATTAAAGTTTTAATGCTGTAACAGCTGTTGTCTGCTTGTAAATGATTTCTCCTAATTTTGGGATTTTCTGTTAGCACATAAAATGCTTTGTTAATAAATGTGAAAGTCCCTGAGGATTTCTGTGCATTAAACTTTAATAATTGAAGAGTGCAGAGGAATAGCTGAAATGAAAATGACTGCATTATGGAACAACTTTTAATATGTACCAAATCTACTAATGATCATAAACTCCCATGATATAGCATCTATTTTGGGTTGGGTTTTTTCTTTCCTTTTTTTTTTTTTTTTTTTTTTTTTTTTTTCTTCTGCTTCTGAAGTGATCAGGTCTCAAATCCCCTAAACAGGTTAGCTAGGATAGATTATTTGGAAAATTAAAGTTCCCCTTTCTGTCTATTAAGATATTCTGTTACCTTCCAGTATAGGTCTGCTAGTTTTGGCAAAACTATGACTATTTACATCGTCTGAAACCTTGGCCCACCGTATCATACACCATTCAGCTGGTGTCATTAGCTCTTTCCTTTCAAGTCTTCTTTTCCCATTTCCTTGAAATCCTCACATCAAGTCAAATTTGACACAGTGCTGGAAAATGCAGCCTAGGCAAGTGAGTAGTCTGTTGATGATATGAAATATCCAACAATCAGGAGTACTGTGAGAAAAAATTTCCATATTGTAAGTTTCATATAAGAAAGACTAAAGGACCAAAATTTACCAATGATTCAGATGAACAACTTTTTCTAAAAGTGTTTCTGAAAGTAGACATTTTATCAGCTTCAGTATTTGCAGGGAATATAGAGGTATATGATGATCCTAATAACAATTATAATAACAGTAGTAGCAATAATAAAAATATATACCACCATAAGTAACATAGCCAAAACAACAACAAAAATAATAAGATATTAAACGAAGTAATGTAACCAGATGTAATAAACAAAATCCTGTGTATTCCAGACAACCAGCATCGGACTTTTGTGGGGCTGATCACTGCATTAGCAGATATCAGCCTCATTTGATTATATTGCTGCTCTCTTTGGTTTGTGCTACCAGGCTGGCCACAGTATCTTTATCCAGACAAGTTTGTTCACCTTGTCTTTCAGAGAATTAGCAGCATTAGCTGTTGCCCTAGATCATGCACCTCTGAGTTGTTGCTGAGGGAGCTCAGTATATTGTGTGCTCAGCAGTGGCTCCAGTGTGTTTTTAATTTCAACGAGTCAAACTGATGCATATATTTTCCACTACAGCACTCATTTGTTTACTGCATCCTCCCTGTCTCTGTGCTAGTCACATACATTATGCATATTGTACATGCTGTTAAATCACTGCAAGGCCCAGGGGTAACCTCCTTCAGATTCACTAGCAGATTTAAAACTGTCCACGGCTGCACATGAGTGGTTTACCTGTCAGTATCAGTGCCTGCGTGGATCTCCACCTGTAGTCCCTGACAGCTTTGCCCCCAGCAGGGCACATGTGAGGAGAAGCAGTCTGGGGTTCCCAAATCAGCTGGGGCCATCACTGTTTTGCCCTTCTGCTTCTTCAGCAGGAAGCAGCTAAAACAGATCTCCTACTGCATTGTCCAGAGTGATTGTGCTGAGGTGGGCTGGAGCCACACACTTCTCGCTTCTTACGCTGGAGGAGCTGCACTGGCAGAGGTCATCCAGAGCAGAGGCTTTCCATGATCACACACTGGAAATGTCAACCCTTCAGGAGCAGGGCTTTTTAGCTTTGAGAAATTCAGATGCATGCCATGTTTCCAATTTTGCATCAGAAACACATTTAGGAGAACACTTTCTTATAGGGACTATGAGAGGAAAGAGAGGTGTCCCTTACCATGCAATGCCTTGCATAGAGCAGTCCAAATTGAGTAGACTTTCCTAATTTCTTAGCATGATATAAAATACATTTTTTTTGCTGATTTCTTCAGTTTGAGTACAATACTCCTGTATTTTTCAAAAGGTATTTAATTGTACACTTCAAAAGTTTTTACTTTGAAAAAATAAGAACTTTATTAGTTTTGAAATAATATAGCTTTATGAAGTAGGATCCATTTGGCTTCTTTTTTCATAATTAGAACAAAGCCAAATCAGCACAACATCATAATTATGTCTTAATTATTCTAATAACTTTCATCTTGGTTCTTAATCTTGATTTCTTTTTCTGTGCTGAAGAATAGAAGACAATCTAAACAATGAATTAATTCATTACTCTAAGCTCCTTATTCTCTTTCTTGTTCTTTCCAACCTCTCTTCTCAGATAATTAGAACTATGAAAAAATCAGGGCAAGATTTCATTTGCTAGCTCCTTCCTATCTTCTACCTCCCCCATTTTTTTAATCTCTTCCAAATCCCACTTTTTTCTCTCTTACTTTTATGCACACCTTCTTAACTAAGAGCAGGTAGAAATTGAAGAGGAGTAAAAAGGAGCTCTATCCATTATTGGTTTCTCAGTGGGTGAACTTCTGCAGTTCTTTCTGTTGCCTACTGAAATGGAGCTCTACTGAAACGTTCTTGGGGATCTCCTGTCTCCATTAGAGTCACCAGAGACATCACTGTGCTTTGCCATTTGGATCTGCTTCATAGAAAATATGGTGTTGTGTAGTGCTGAGAGCAAGAAAATCTGTGCCCCCCACATGGTTCATAATTAGCAGCACTCCTTCTTCCTACCTGCTGTGGCTTTCACCCTCAACTGCCACTCCTTGGAAACTGGGAATTAAATCTGGTGATGGAGAGGGAATTACCTGCTGCCTGCAGCTTTGCAGTGCAGGCTTATTCAAACACATCAGATTAAAACTTCTTTCACAAAAGCGAACAGTGGAGAACTCTTGCTGGTGCTGTGCTGAACTGAGGGATTCAAACAAGATCTGGAGTAAGAGAATGCTGCTCTGAGAAGATCTACCAGTGCAAATAAACCAGATCAGTGATGAGTGACAGAAGAAAGAGGACTATGCTTGCACTGCCTTTTGCGGGCAGACATAAGCATGCTCTGCCTGTGTTACAAGTGGATTAGGAGCTAATATATTTTATGTTTAGATGTACATTTGGCGCTTGCGGGGCTGGATGTAGCTGCGTACTTCTGCTTCATAAATATCTACAGTCAGAGACTTGGAGTTGCTTGGGCAGAGCAAATTTGTGTCTGCCTCCATAGTGGGAGCCTGAACACCGTGGAGGCTCGAAGAGACCTATTTCTCAGCACAGTAGCAGACATTCCTTCCTGACTCTGTGTTTCTCTCTCTCTGTCATCTCTCCTTCTCTTCATCATAAATTTATTCAGCAAGTTGATTTAGAAAACAAATTCACCTTAGAAACTGTCCACTAGGAGTGGTTAGGTTGACTTGTTTTGGGCAGCAGAACCTGCACCATCTCAAAAGTGTGCAAGAAAATATGGTATAGTTTTGCTAACTAGGATAATTATTAAAGATAAAAAAGTCTTTTGTTTTCTTTGACCCTGTGCTCTTCTACTGTGACCACAGTAAAAGATGTCTCCAGTATAATAAGTTATACTTCCATAAGCTACTTAATATATGTAGTAGTAGCTAATGATGCAGAAATTCTAAGTCCATTTGAGTAAAACAGAGTTTTGACATTAATTTCAATGAAACCAGGATTTCATACGGAATTTCAGTGTCAATGAAAAACAGAAGAGAATAATAAATATAAATTCTGCCAGGAAATGGTGAAATCTGAAAATCCTTCTCATTTAAGGTAATATACTTATTTGCCTTAGCATGATTTGCAAGATCTGATTTTAAAAAGAATCATGTTAGCTTGCAGTGTTGTTGTTGCTATATATTCATGGTCTTACAAAGCTGTCATTACACATTTATATTTTTTTCTCTTTATCTTTTTCTTTGCATCTTCTGCATATTTTCTATTTGAGCCTATGAGAATATTCTCTTGCTCTTTTTTTTCTCTTTCTTCTCCTTTTCCCCCATTTTGCTTAACCTCATCCTCTCCTTATTCGTCTTCCACTCTTGTGCTGCTAGAACATGCCCACTTGTATGCTAAATGCAGTGCCATTTCCATCATCTGAACAACTGTATTAACTCAGAGTGGTGAGATTTTATACAGCTCTGACGTGTTCTGAGAACAGCCACACCTATACAAATCACACTGAGGAATGTGTTTTTTAGACATTGGCTTATCAGTGTCTGCAAAGTATCAAAGTCTGCAAAGTGCTGAGCATCTCCTCCAAGTTGCTAGCATTACCTAATCCCATCAGTGTTGAAGAAGACACACAGAGTATTGGGAAGTCACCCAAAACCCCCTTCCAGTCCTAATCAGGGTGATGTATGAAATGACACTCTTATCAACTCCAGTAGATCTGTCACATTTAAATCATAATGCATCTGTAGGTGGCCTTGTATTTGTTTGTTTTAAAAAAAAGCTTGTGAACTTTGGAGTACTCTTTGTAGGAAATTAAAATGGCAGGTGTTTTTTGGATATGTTTGACTTTAGTTTAAAAGAATGTATTTAATAATAAGATGCATGTTTTCTTCTCTACTTCTGTTTTACATTCTTCCAACATACTTCGCTGGCATTCTTCTGTTTCTCAATCTGGCTCCACAGTGAGTCGACAGTGAACAGCAAACACTGTAAGAAGGCTGTGATTACTGCTTGTACAAGTTACATCCAACCAAAGATGGATTTTAAAGTGAGAAAGAGGCTGCTGAGATGACAGATAACTACAGTTTGGCATCTGAACTCTTTGAGTGCTTCCTAGTGTTTTGTCTCAGATTTGGAAGTGAAGGAGGCCGTGAAATGGTGTCAATAGCATCATGGGGACAAGAGGTGAAGGGACTGAGGGTTTCACTTTTGTGGGTGGGAAAGGAGATATGTGGACATTGGAATTTCACAGCCAGATTAAAATCATGGAAGGCAAGTCTTGGGATCAGAAGTTTTTGTCCACTGCTTGGGAAAATCAACAAATTGTTTTAGCAGTCTTGTAAAAAATACTCTTTTAGGGAGTTGCAGACAATGACTGAGAGTATTTCTGGTCTTGAATCACAAAATTGTGCACAATAATGCCAAAATTAAACTATTTAATCTGTGTCCTGTCAAATTAAACATAAAGTAATATTTTTTCATCTTTGAATCTTAACAAATTAGTATTTTTGTGGAACAAAGAATATGAAGCATAATAAATATCTTTCTAGAGTCTTTGAACTTATTAAAATAAATGGATATCTACATTCTGGATGATGGCAGGCAAATTAAGTCAATATTTGTTTCTGAAATGCTGATTATATTAGAGTGTAGATTTTCTACTAAGGTTAGATTTGAAGCCTAGATTTACTGTTGGGGTTCCCAGAAGACACCAAATTAAACATGAACCAGCAAAGGTGCATTGGAAAAAAACAAGGGAAATGTTGTCTGGGGTTGCTTAGGACTGTTGGAGTGTTGCCAGCAGGTTGGAGGAGATGATCCTTCCCCTTTATTCAACCCTGGTGAGGTCACTTCTGGAAAGCTGTGTCCAGTTTTGGACTCCCCAGTACAAGAGAGAGATGGATGCATTGAGGTCAAGCAAAGGGTCACAAAGATGTTTAAGGGTCTGGACCACCTTTCCTGTGAGGAAGGACTGAGAGAGATGGGCCTGTGCAGCCTGCAGAAGTCTCATGGGGACCTCATTAATGTGTATAAATACTTGAAGGGGAGGATGCCCAAGGGATGGAGCCAGGCTCTTACCAGTGGTACCAGTGACAGGACCAGAGGTGATGGACACACACTGAAACACAGGCAGTTCCCTCTGAGCATTAGGATACACATTTTTACTCTGAGGGTATCTCCATCTCATATTCAAAAAGCCACCTGGACTTGGTCCTGAGCCACCAAATTCTGGGTGATCCTGCTTAGGCTGGGTGTTGGACAAGGTGACCTTGAGATTTCTCTCCCAACCTCAGCCATTTTGTGCTTTTGTGTGGATTTTCCATAGAGTTCTAATAATTGCATTGGACCTTTACAAGTGGGAGAGGAAAGAGCATGATCTAGTTAAGATACCCATATTCACTTATTCATATCTCATGCCATGTTTGTATTTCTAAGTTTTTGGAGAGAGTTAACTAAAACTTCAGACTCACAGGTGCTAAAGAAAAACATGATAGAGTGTTAGAAACACTAAGTTGCTCTTCCTTCTTTTCCCTTCTCTCATTTTTTCAATAATTTTATTGTTGCTCTCTGGATTCTCCCATTACATCCTATTTACAGATTAATTGTGAAAATCTAAGGGCCTATAAAGCATCTTTTTGCAAAACACTTTTTGCTGGTGGCTAGCAGGAACTTTGAAAAGTGGTCCAACACGTCACACTGCGACTTGCAGAAAACTGCCAGCAGTGGAGAAGCAGCAGTCATGTTTGGTGGGTGCCACCAATCTTGGTTGAATCTTCTGTTTGAATAGAAATTATGCTCTTGTCAAAGCCAAGGGTTGGCTGAGTATCTACACTAAGGAAAGGCCTGTCCTATCCTTTACTTCTTACTTTCTGTGTGGCTACAGACAAGTCATATGGTTTCTGTTTTGCAGATGACAAATGAGGAGATAAGCGTCTCTGCCCCATAGGTGGGTCATGAAGACCCTTAGTGAAACACATTGTGTAAATACATTCAATTCAATATTTTGTTTATCTGTATCATGGAAATGCCTGTGACCTGCAGCTGAGATCGGAATCCCATCCTACTGAGCACAATGATCAAGGGAATCAGTCCTTAGGAACTGAAATCACAAAACTTGATGCTTGGTTTTGACCCCTGGCAATACTGTATTCTGCCTTGTCAATATTAAAATAAAAATTGCAAGTGCTTGGACATAGACAAGTTCCTCCTGGGATGCCTCTTAATGAAAATTTCTTCATATATATAATCAAAAAGGTAAACTAAATGAACCTGCCAACCAATTCTTCAGACAAAGGATAGAAAACACATCTTTCTCCTCTCATTTGTATGCTTGCATTGCTTCCTTATAATGATGCCACCTGCTTCCTTTAGGTGAATAACAGCCTTTTATTTGCAAGGGTTTTTCTTGAACATATTCCAGTTCAAGAAGAACATGTTCTTATGCTTCTGGTAAAAAAAAGCCCTCAAACCCAAGACTTTCATTTCGGGACAATCTGTCTGTCAATATGTACCAGATGTGTTGACCATAAAGATGATTTAGTATTCTGCACCCATATTTTCTCATGAGGCAGACTAATGAGAAAGGAAAATAGATAAGGGAAATGTCAAGGAGAATTGCAGTGAAAATTTAGATTGTTTTGCAGATAGGTAAATAGAAATGGGGATAAAAAGCCGGAACTTTCATTCTGCCACAATTGCTTCTGCTGTACAATACCAGACAGTTTGAAAAACAGAGTTTCAGCACTAAAAACCCCCTTCATTATAGAAGCCTGGCTGCCTGCATCAAATCTGTAGCTAAACATATTCTTACACTATGCCTGACAGGAGAGGTAATCACAGACATGACTTGTAGCCAATAAACGTTATTACCAAGTATATTGTAGTTCACTTATGATGGGCATCTGTGAGATCTTGCACAGTTTTAAAGAATATATTATTGAAGCCAAATTATGTCTTTTTGAAACACTAAAACTGTAGGAAATAATGCCGTCCTCAATGATGGAAAAAAGAAATGTAACAGGTGCAGGGATCTGTATGTTGACTGATGTCCAAATTTCTTTATCAATCATCATTCAAAAGAACTCATCTACTCAGGTTGTACTGATAAAAGTATTTGTTGCCCCAAGGATATCCAATATAATTTATTGGATATAAATCAATATCATGAATAACCCCCTTCATGAATAACCTTCATGAATAACCTTCATGAATAACCCCCTTCTTATTTTCTCTACTTGTTTCAAACTATTTATATGAAAAAAATTGTTTCATGCCCTTATTATAAGAAGATAGTGTACAGCAAAGGAGAGAGACATGAGATAGGATGCAGGAGAACTGGTGTTTATGTCAAGATCCTCCACTGATCTGGTGACCTCTGCCAAGTCAGGTGTCCGTTCTTTGTTTTCTTTTTTCTGTTTCCAAGCTGATGATAATGATACTGGCCTCCTTCAATAAAGTGTCTTGATATTTACTTGCTGAGGATTTGAGTTATGCGAAAGTCATGCATGTCAGCAATTAATGCAAGGCAGAGGTTTTCCTCCTGCTTTATTCCATCCCTACTCCCTCTGGCTTATAAAGTTAGATAAAAATAAGTGACAGTAGCAGATAAGCAGTTGCCTTCTTCATGCATAGATACATAGATAATCTCAACCAGATGGGAACAAGGAACAGATGTTCTCTAAACATATGTGCAAACAAAAAATTACAAGTGTGAATGTTCATAAGCAATGATTAAAAGAGGAGAAAGGAACAAAGTATGATTTCAGGACTCAAGTATTTGTAAGGCCTGATCTGGGTATTTTCAGCTAGCTCTAGAAACAGCACAATTAAGAAAATGAAAGTATTTAGGGATATTCTTTTTGACTGAGACATGAAGGTATTCATCTAAATGTCCTCAGTCTTTTCTGAAGAAGAATATGATGGCTAACTGGATGTTGTGCCAGGACATACATCTGTTTGTATTTAGGCTTCTCTCCACATGGTTGGATTTGTAATGTAGAGAAAGAATTACCTTTCCGTTTCAGACTCTTTCTGCGCTTAAGCTAATTTTCTCATGATTCAGTTTCAGTCACCTTACAACATCCTAGGACGTCTGTTTTTGTCAAAGTGAGCATTAAAATGACTTACTGAAAACTGAATTGTTCTACTACTGCTGTGTTTCCCTTCCTTCTAACAATCTGGCTAGATTTCACTTAAACTTTCTCTTACCCAAATTTTACATTATTGCATCATAATGCCATTAATTGCAGTGCAGATTTACAACATATTACAGATGAAAGTTAAGTTGAAGTCGAGCCTCTAATTGTAAAGATATTTTTCCACTATCTCACAAGCAACTCATTAGCAATATTATAAATACAAGATAAGTTGTTAAGCTTAGATTAAATATCTTAAATCACTATGTGATACCTCCTTTTGTCACTGAGTGGGATGAAAAAACCACTATGAGCTTCCCTAAGATGCAAAGGAGATATGATGCAAAATAACTGAAAAGGTTAATTTTTTTTTTTTTTCTGTAAGCATAGTTATGTTTTCAGTGTTAGGATGTTGATCTTATTCAAGCTTCTGGAATCTCAGAGACATTATTGTGGGTTTTTTCTAGAAATGTAAAACCAAATATGAAATATGTTGCTTTTTCTCAGTACATACACTTATAAAATGTCATGAAAATATGACTCTTACTTCTTAAAAGCTTTTGGAGGTATGGGTGAGAAGTGTGTTAAAATACATATAGTTCTTCAAATGTTTTCACACAATTATATTTTTTCCATTTGGTTGTAGAAGTCCCAGATTCCATGCCAAACGGGAAGATCTACAAGTGTTTTTCGTCGATGCACGCTGTTTAAAAATATATTTCACCCTTGAGGAAATACCCATATGATGAACTTTTTATACCATCAGTAGCAAATTCATCTTAGTGAAGATTATTGTCTCTGCTTAGAAATCTTCACATTTATGGATGAAAGCTGCTTCATAAGGTCAAAGATATGAGTTCTCTTTTTCACAATAACTTGAGCAAAGCAAAGGTGAAAGCTGTAAAATATCTTCAAGCTTGCTTGGCACCTGATCAGCTCTGATTTATAAGGTTGTTCATATTCCTGCTATTGAATTAATACATTTGCACTAGCCATCTTTAATTTAGATGTGTTTCCAGACCAGTTAGCTGGAAGAAGCAAATAGGTGTTTAGCATTTAATAGATATGATTATCATTTTTATTTAACTTATTAGTAAAGTGGGGTAGCAAATGGTTCCCTCAGCCTCTGAAGTGTTTGGAATTTAAGAAGAGTATTCCTATGCCACACAAGGAAAATATTGTATATTCTCAGGGTTTTCGTGTCTGCATGTGTGTCTATGCACACATATAGACCTTGTAAGAAAAGATGGTGGCAAAATTCTTGCTGTGTAATCTGCTGTGAGAGTATTTAATGAGAAATATAAGCCCAGAGCAAATGAGCTGAACTAAAGTAATTTTTAAGCCTGCAATACTAAGTTGTGTGCAATGAGTCTTTCTCTTTTCTGCTCAGGAGGTCTGCACTGCGCCTGTGGGCCTCTGCCTGAGAAATTATTAGAAACATTCTGCTGTGAAAAGTTTCATTTCTGTGAATCAGTGAATCACAGAGAAAGTATTTAGTTGAAAAATTCACAGTCTTTCTGTTTAGGCATTTTGGTGTTTTCTCCTTGTGTCTTCCATTCTTTATCCCCTCTCAGAGCATATTTTTCAAAAACTGTTGCTTTCAGATAAATCTGTTGAAATTTTAACAACAGTGATTCTTCAGACATCTGTCACAACATCTGGACTTGGAGTCCTGAGAATAACTAGCATACTCCCTCCTGTCCTTCTCATTCATACTTAAAAATCAGAATGGGTATGTAATGTTTTTTCTGCTACCTCCGTTAGTATGTAACATATGAGTCTCCACAGGAAAAGAGATCTCTTAGAGAAGGTGAGTACACAGCTCTCAAGGGCGTAAAGTGTGGTGAGCAAGCAGAACCTGGGATATTGGATCCTGCCTCTGCCTCTTCAGCAGCCCTTGCTTGGCTTCCCTCTTGCTGTCTTGTTCCAGCTGCTTTTTCCTTTCTCCACAATTGCAGCTGGCTCTGGTGCTCATATTCAGATGCTGTTTTAGCACTGAGTTGCCTCTGATTCCTTGAAGTGGCTTCAAGCTCCTGTTTCTCTGTTTTCCAGCTTCTCATGCTGTGCAGCTACAGGATATGGACAGGAAGGTCCAGATTGCCAGATGTGTCCAAAGCAGATTTTGTCTCAACAGACTTTTTTTTCTGGTCAAGCTGAACTAGCTATGCTTTTTATTTCCAGCCACATCAGCTCTTCTGTCTAGGCTGGGTTTTGCATGGTGTGCTTAAATGAGCTCACTGAAAGCTTCAGAGTGGTTGATCATATCTAATTTAGCTAGCTTTGCAGTCATTACTCTGCAGTAGACAGTGCCACACTGTCCTAAATTGATGATTGCTGCTTTTTTAATCTAAACACTCAAAACTACTTGGATAGACCAAGCAAAATACTTTTAAAAATATCTTTATTATTCTGATTTTGTCTTCAAAATAAGACACATGATTAGCTGAAAGAACACTGTTCATAATTTTTGCAACTTAATTTCTTTATCTGAAATAATCACAAGATTTTTCAATATGTTTTCAAAGTTTTTGTAGGTAAATTCAGAAATGGAATATGAGTTTGGTGAGGAGGCAAAGAACAGCACAAATAGAGCAAACTGCATCTCTCTCACAAACCTGAGTGTTGGCCCTTCAGGTTCCATGCACACTTTTCTTCCTGACCTAACCAAGCCCTGAACCTTACACAGCCAGGAGACACTTTCATACAGCTTGTCCATGAGCAGCTTTTGCATCTTAAGGGAGGAACACACTTTTGTGTGTGCGTTTTTGCTCCAATGTACGCTGGTTATATCTTGAGAGAGGTATTTGGATGCTGAGCACCCAGTAAAAGTTTTATCTTAGTTTTACAGACTGTAGAGGCCAAAGCCCATTCCGTCAATGAGCTACCTTGAAACCACCCTTAAATCACATAGAAGCAAAGCTGGAAGAAGTTTGTACTTATTTAGTGGGTAAAATAGGCTCCAAAGTTACTGAGGTTTATAAAGTTACAAGATGTTC
The DNA here is from genome assembly GCA_013399945.1 of Ploceus nigricollis. NCBI lineage: Eukaryota > Metazoa > Chordata > Aves > Passeriformes > Ploceidae > Ploceus > Ploceus nigricollis. Next base: position 649,658 of record VXBC01005334.1, read on the forward strand.
AAACAGTTTGGCTCTTTGTTAGTGTTTGTTTGGTTTTGCTTAGTTTTTTAAGAAGAGCTCTAACATTTCATCCCACACTCAACTGACAAAACATTATATCTTCACAAGCTCCTCATTGAAGATTTATTTTAAAGAACATTTACTACATTGATGGGAGAGGTGTTTGAGCTGAGGACACAGTTTTTTGTTTTTGACCTTTTTAATTGTTTCCACAGCTGACCCTTCCTACACTGTTTTCAGAGTCTTTAAGAAAAAAATAACAGTCAAAGCGTTGCCTGTTGCTAATGTTGCTCTTTTAGCCATGTGTTCCTTTAGTGCTCTCTAATAGTAATCCATAAGTGCTATTCCTAAGAGAGAAGCACCATGAAGAAAGGGGTGAAAATGTCATTGTTTTCTGGCACAGAATTGCTCATCACTGGAACTCTAAACGTGGATCAATTATTTCTCTTTTTGTTTAATGTGAGGCTACTTCAGGTTTCTAGAAAATAGGTTGCATTTCCTTTCCTCTTGGCTGCATAAAGTGTGTGCTGGTCTCAAGCATATTTAAGAAAAACATACTTTTCTTTAGCCTATAATATTTATCTCATGAGGATATAGTCACTATACATGTATTACCAGTTAAAAGGGATACCCAGAGAATTCCCAAATAATTTAGACATCCGATTTCTTAACCCATTTCCACTAATATTGTGCTCAGAACACTTTTGTCATAGTTTTAAAAGAGATAAGTTTTCTAAAAATAGAATAGTTAAAAAAAAAATCAAGTATTTTTCTGAGAAAATCCAGTATATGCCAATCTCTGTTGTACAGGGACCTGGTCCTAATGATGAGTACACCAGACTCAGTAGAAGCGACTAATGGATTAGGTCACATTTTTCTCTTGTCTAGCAAAGTCACCTTATCAGGACTAAACTTGTGCTGAAACACTCTCCCAAATGGGAGCTGAGATCAGTGACCCTGCACTTTTCCTGTGCTTTGGCCACTCACTGCCATCCCATTGGAAGTTCTGCAAGTCTGAAGAGGAGAAGCTGAGGTGGCTGTAAAGGATAAACAGCAACAAAGAGCAGAACAAGGTGAGGAGACAAAGTGAGATGTCAGGTTGCGGTGTTGGAGGTAGCCTTTCACATCCAAATCTAGAGGGATCTTCAGGCAGATAAACTTAAGCCAGTGGCTAAAGGCTCTGCCAAAATGTTTTCAAGCCAGGTTAAGCCAGACTGAAGCATTTCCATACACATGAATTATGACTGTGGCGAAGAGTTCTCTTGTAATAACTCCAATTCACATGACCCACAAAAAGCTAAGTCTGAATTCCATATTATTATTATTATTATTGTTATTATAATTATATCTTTTAAAAGCCAGTATTGACAATATTGAGTCCCACATTTGCAACCATAAGGACTGCCCATGCTGAATTAGAGACCTTCTGGCTTAAAAGCCCATGTGTTGAACAAAGCAGGTAGGAAACAATATGCACATGCTGTGTTCTGTGCTCCTGACAGAAGCCAGAGAGTATGTCTTCAAAGTGTAAGTAGTACAATAGGTACCCCATGCCTCCTGTGGACCATTAATTATCATATTCCATAACAGCCAGAACAAACTTATATGCATGCATATATACACTATTGTTTTCACTGCAAAACTGCTATTTGTCTGGATGTGCTGAAGAACTGCAAAGTTTAGGCACTATTAGTGCTGAGTTTATCCATTTTTTTCCTTCAGTAGGATTGTAGCTTGATGCTCATATGGCATTTTGTATTCAAGTCTGTGGAAAACATCAGTCCAGATAGTCTCCTAAATTGTGTTTCCCTGGAGTATTTCAACTTCTGTCTAATGTTGCATTTCATTTCTCACAGACAGCATAACATATATTAACAGGGCACAGCACTATATGTGCAAAAAGTCAGTTCTCTCAGTTCTTATTTTAATTAGGAATTCCTCTGGACATTTAGGTGGGCTATTAACAGAGACTGTGTCTTTTGGGGCCTTTGATGTCATGTCCATTCTTTCGTGCTATTTTCACCTATGGAGAGGAAATCATCCTGGTTCAAACATTGCCAGTATGTCAGAGGTATTTCCAAGGAAACATTTTAAGAAAGTCAGATCTGTTGAAAAGAAATCTAAAGAAAATGGGTAACAAAACAGAAGAAAATAAGTTGAAAGGAACTGAGTCTAAAAATGAGCTAGGAGTAGGATAAAAGGCCATTTGAAAGAAGGCTGAAATACTTTGAAAGACTGAAGAAAAAACAACGCACAAAAATGTAGAGGGGAAACAGTGCAAAGCATTCAGCAATAAAGAGCAAAATTAAAAAAAAAGGGAACAAACATTAAAAGTAGAAAAGAGGAAATAACTACAGGTATGAGAGAAAGCATATGAATGGATTGACAGTAAGGCAAAAGATGATAACAGGAAGTGGATGGTTATGGAAATTTATTTGGAGAGAGATTATATCCTTAACATTATCAAGTGGGTATTATCCGAGTTTTGCTGACAACTTCAAAGTAAGCAAGGGGTAAAAATAGAAGACAAGTTCTTCACTTTGGACATCAAAGATCTACGAATATTTGTGAATAATAAACTATAGGTAAACCTGGGTGGTTCCGAACTGACAATGTCAGGTTTTGGGAATGGGCTTGTGAGATATTGTTTGTGTCAAGTGGACAAGAAACATACTGGCTTTTAGTTTTGATGGAGTGAATCTATATTTCCTGCTGCTCTAATGACTCAATGGTAATAGTCTTAGTCTGACCTTTCTTTAAAAAATTCTTAAAAGGGAATGAGATACAAAATCAGTACTGTTTTTGTATTTGAATTGAATTTGAATTGTATTGAATTTGAGAAGATTTGCACTTCAAAGGTGCACCTCAAGTAATCCAGGCCTTATCCAGACTCACTGAACCCTGAAAATTAAGCTGGAAAAATTCTTTGAAGGCTGAGATCAGTGCACTTAGAAAATGTCCTAGCCAATGTTAGGGTAGCAAATCTGATATGCAAGATCAGTATTACCCAATATCTCAAGGTGTTTGCATCTTCCATACCATTCCTCAGGTGATCTGAATGCCAGTTTGGAATGGCCCTGTGAGTGAACTTCCTTTCCTCACAGGACATTCATATTTACCCAGAAAGTTCTGGCACAACTCTAACAGTGAGTCTAACAAAGATATGCCATTCCTTGGAAAGGATACTCTTTCTTGAGGAAGGAAACTCTGACATTTTAGACGTCAGGGCTCAGTGTTAAACATTTGAAGGTATCTTAAATTAGAAGCGGTGCTGAGTTACTCCTAAATGACTCAGCTCATTTACCTGTTTTAATATATGTCTAATATCTGAATTTTGGTCTTCTGCAGTTTAAAATTTAGGCCAAAATTTATCACCACTTCTCCACACTTTTAAAAATCTATCTAAAATAATGTAAAAAACTTTACAGTATTTATTTTTACAAAGTTTATGACATAAAAAAATCATGCTTGTTTAGCAAACAGGAACCATTATTCCCTTTTAGAAAAGTCAGATTTGAGGTTCTGCTGATTGGTGGAGAACAAAAGATGCAAAAAAGTCTTTATTTTAAAAAATGAAAAAAATCCCATTTTCCTAAACCCACAAGGAATGGAATAGGGCATATTTCATTGCCAACATCTTTTAGACATAATTCTGCCCAGATGGTTCTCTTTCTAGGCTATTCTTCAGAGCTGCACTCCTTTTTCAGTCCATTACCTTCACTTTATCTCTAGTTTGTGCTTTCCTGTGGCTTCTGCTGCTCATGTAAACTCCTCTACTAAAAGTATTTGTTCTAGAAATGTTTGTGTATGTGCCTGGTATGCTTTTCACTGTGGGCCAGAACCTCACGTTTTGGAAGCTGCAAATTTTTCCCATCTTTTTCCACCATAAAAAAATTTCTTATGTTTTTTTTTCTTTTTTAAATGAAGAACACTTGTTCTTTCAATAGGATTCTAGCAAATTGTGTCATTACAGAAGATCACTGTCATGGGTAACGTGGTCATTTTGAAATGGGTTCTCTATGATTTTTTTGATGCCAGTTTTCTAATAGCTTCTCTCAAGGCTTTCTAGTGAAAGAATGAGAAATAAAAGACTGAGCTTTGCACGGAAGTTGTGAGTTAATACTGATTAAAGCACTGGTCTGGTGGCAAGCAGCATCAGATCAAGAATCAGGTCTCTAAGCAAGCAGCTGAATTCTTTCATGCTTTAGCTCACAAGATAAAAATGTAGACAATAATTTTCTACTGTTATTTGCACTGGCCTTTTAAAGAGTTTGCTCTTTTGCATAAATATTTGGTCAGGGTAAACCCTGGTATATCTTTGGTTATCTTTTGCCCATATCTGAAAGCAAACTTATCACATACATGCCAAGGCCATTCTCCTTGTGCTGCTGTAATATAATGATGCAATATAACGTTTGGAAGCTACTGCAGTAGAGTGAAGCACAGAGAAGTTCAGGAACAGAGATGAGTCTCCTGAATATCTTATCTACCTGCAGTATACTTAGGAACAGGTTCCCTCATGAGGTATTCTCTCCTGCTAGAGACCTTGGTGGAAATGTCACAAAACCAGCCTGTCTCTGACATGTGAGGATTTCAATTATTCATGCAGGTTGGAATTCAGTGGGAATAAAAAGCAATATAAAAGAAATAAATCATTAGTGTAACTTAATTCAGTGTTCTACTTTCTACCCACCTTAGAATAGGGTTAATTTTTTTACAGCCAATACATTTCAATTAATATAGGGCATATTTGTGCAGTGAATGTGTGCTCCATGACCACCATAACTTTAATGTTTTTATGCTTTAATTTCTATTACAAAGTCATTGGCCTTGTTTAGAAATGGAAAAGTGCTTTATAATGTGTCTGTGCAAAGTACTTAGCTTGTAAGGACTTCAAAATTGTTTTCTCTAGATCTCTACAGCTTTTTCAAGGACTCCTCGTGTTGCTGTAGAGGCAAAGTACCATTTTTTTTTCTTTAAACAGACCTTAACAGTTCAACATACTTTTGAATAACAAGTGGTTGATCATGTACCCTAATTATGAAAGCAAATTGAGGACAATTGTCCTATTCATCAAAATAAATCACACATTAGTTAACTAATGAAAAAGTCAACAGACAGAAGAAAAATACCAGAGCAGTGTTAGCAAACATGGGATCAAAATCCTTAGCTGGTATAAATCACCATGGCCCCAATTTCTTAACTAGGTTGTGCCAGAAAATATCAAGTAATGATCTGACCTTTTTTGGGTAAACGTGTGAAGAATTCTATGCACTAATTTTCTTTTGAGAAATTAGGGGGCAATATTAATTGGTGTCAGATCTTTAGATGTTGCTTTGTATCTCTCCTTTTAGATAAAGCAATCATGTTGCTCATATAATGGGAGAATTTGACTTCTCTTCTGGAGAATGGGATTTGCAATTCTCATTTTCCAAGCCAGCTTGACATGCTTACACACCGAGATTAAATGTCTGAGATCAGAAAGTTCAGTCATTAGGTGAAGTAAAGAGCTGTGATGCCACAGATACAGCATTTTCAGATCTAGACTAAAGACCAAGGCTATTCAGTGTACAAGAGGAAACACATTTCACACATGAGGGTAAAAATTTTCTTTTAGAGAAGGAGTGAAATAGTTGTTGAAGGTGCAGTGTTGGCTCACAGAATCCAGGATGTTTTCTTGAAGCACTAGTCAGGTCTCTTGTTTTTATTGTGGAGATTTTGTTGCTGAGAATCTCTGCTGTAGGTGCTTTGCAGGTGTACAAAGTTCCCATCCCTCCAAATATCATCAATAAACAGGGGTCGGAGGGAGGAAGTAACAACATGGATTTTCTATTTGAATCAATATATTTTCCTATAAAGCCAGCAGAGCATAAAAATTATTTTGAAGCAGGGAAAAAGAACAAAGGAAACTTCAAGACAAATTAGTAAGGGTCAGCTGACGCAGAGGGACTGCAGAAGGGTGTGACAAGGTGACTTTTTGGGTTTGTGATAAAAGGGCAGGAAGAGTTCAAAAACGGGGCAGAACAGAGGTAATAGGAAGGGCAAGTCTCCTGCTGAAGGGCAGTATCCACATGTCTTTAAGAAGACCTTCATTCAGTGCATTCGACTGTTTATATAGCACTTGCTATGAGATCATTATTTGGAGGGAAAAAAAAAGGGCTAATTGATAGATGACTGGGAAATGCCAGATTTCTGGGAGCTGTGTTTGATACTGTTCCCCTGTGCTGTCATGCTGGCTACAGTATAATGTAAGGGCCTTGTAGAAAGGGATGGGTGTAGTACTTAAAGAATCATGTGTAGTATTTAAAGAAAAGCTATGAAAGGAAAATACCCTAAATCACCATTACAGAGGGAAACACAGAGTGAACAAAAATAATTACTTTATAGTAATTATTAGTTATAGTTAATAATTATAGTTATAATTAATTTATAAATATAATTAATTTATAGTGCTAAGGGTTTGTCCGACCCAGGACTATCTCTATACATAGTAATGTATAGAATACTCCCTTCCCTTGTGAATTCTTTCTTTTTCTATTAATCTCTATGATAAAATGGGCTTTAGGTGCTTTTCCTTTTTTTTTACAGAAGACCTACACAAATGTAGCAAGTTTGTAAGGGTTAAGAAGAGGGAACAGTGAGGAAGAGCAGGCTGAAGTACCTCCCATCCGGCATTCAGATACCTTACATATGATCTTGAGTTTAAGCAATGGACTTCTTCACAAAAGATATACTTGGTTGTTCTGACCACTTTTTCTCAAGAGCTTTTGATTTCAGTGCATGCCACTGTCGGTGACTAGCTGTCCATACCAGGTGAACAATACTAATATTGTTTATAAAGGAAATCACCTACAAAAGAATATGAATTTATGGTAGCTTAGCTTATCAGCTGAGCAAAACCACTAACCAAGTCTTAAAGACATTTCCTCTGAAGATCTCCTATATGACAAATTATTTTTATGTATTTGCAAATGATTGTCAAATAATTTCAAAGATTGTTCCTGGGTGAGTGCCACATAATTATGAAAATTTCTACAGGGGAGAAGTAGCAGGCTCATTAAATTATCCTTTTCCCTCTGCTTTGTATGTCAAAAGCCTTGGCTTTGTTTATATATCAATTTTTCTTTTGCAGAAAGGGGAAATATTTTAGATGCTGGTAATAACTGATGTTTGTATGAAGAACAGCCTTGATGGTGTTTGGCCATCCTGAAATCTCCTTTTTGGCTGTAGGACTTCTCCACTCCTGGAATAGAAACAATACCCTGAGACTTTGACAATCAATCACACAGCATGAATAATGAGAAATCTCTCAAAGCAACAGTCAAATTTGCATAAACCATTCATTTGGTTTATTTGAATATCCACTAAATTAATGCAAATCAAAAGGAATCCATGGATCATTTACAACCAGGAAGGAGGGCTGAAACCATTGAATAGATGACTTGATGAAAAAGAAGTTCATGGCTCGGTCTTTCTAGAACAAAAGAGGAGACAGGTTGGAGCAAAAACTACCAGGAAATTAGCTTCTTGCCCAGCCTGACAAGGTTTCTTTCCATATAGGTCCTCCATATAGGACACTCTATTTCCTCCTCTGGCTGTTGTTTTCAAGAGGGCTTGGAGGAAGAGAGAGGAAATCTGGGAACCCTGGTTTGCAACAATGAAGGGGGAAATAGTTAAAAACATGGCTTTAACTGATTTTTGTAAGAGGAGAACCAGAGGTAAACATTTTCAAGAAATATTAATTTCCAGAGATGCATGTACTAATAATTTTTTATGGTACACTACATGCCTGGGAAAATCAGTTATGTGAGGGTCTCTTTAGATACATTCAAAACAGGACAGTTTTGAATGAAACTCAGAAAGATATGTGCTTGAATTCTGTCTGTTCCATTTCTCTCACTTTTCTCCTCCTACTTGTAGAAGTTGCTGACAATCCTCTGCTGTGAGTCTATATTCAATTTCAAGACAGTAAACTCTTCCAGCTGTCATACCTAAGGACGAAACCTAAAATCAACTGCTAGCTTATCAGAAGGCACTTTTCATTTCTCTGCTCCTGCCACTGCTCAGGCTTCTCATTTCTTGGGAACCTGTTAGGAAAAAAAAAAAAAATAACCCAAACATATGATCATTCAATTGTGGATGCAATTAACTTCATTAGGAAATTCTGTAATCCTGATGTAAGAACAACTGTATATAGGATAGAAGATCAAATAATGTGTCTCCTTCAATATTTAACTAAAGAAGCATGTCTCTGTCTACTTACTGATTATTGCACTCTATTTTACAACAAAAAGCTTCCACCTGTTCTTCTTACTTTGGCAATATGATATCAACAGAGATTTCATGCATGCCAAAATAATTACCTGAATTAAAAGATACATATTTATTGCTTTGGTAACTCCCATGAGTAAGGAGAGAGCACAGTGTACTTTGGATAAGTCAATCCCTATCAGACATGACTCTACCAGACAGGCTGATGGTCTATGTCTCTGTGCAGTTCTTCAGCCTGGGCTCTTTCAAAATGTCAATATTTGACACTCATTGCTTAAAGCACACGCTGATGCTCCTGCCAGATGACTGCCTTCTTGCAGGGCAGGAATGACCAGTGGGCTGTTCAGAGTCCCCCACAGAGACCCTTTAACTTAAGGCCTGTGTCAGCAGGTTAAACAGATGGCTCTGCTCAACAGCCAACATCCTGCACAGCAGTCCCTGTGAAGATACTAAGCCTAACAGCTGACAAAATCTGGGGAGCTGCCAGTTCCACAGGGAATCCCATTTTGGGGGAGACAGGAAGGAAGAACCTCACTCAGGAAGTAGCTTGCTCACTCCTAGAGGAGGAGTCCAATCTTTTTAGGTCTTCTTCATTGCTTCTAGGGTTCTTCTGGCATCTGTTTTGTTGGGTGGGTTTTTTAAGGATTATGGATAGAAATACATCATACCTGATTCTCATGGAGCTTATCCTACAGGGTTTGGAGTATGGGCACTGTGTTAGTTGAATGAAATGAGTCTGTCCCCGTTGCATGCTCACAGAAGGGACCTTATGTTCAGAGTTGTCATTACTCTCCCTCACTGGTTACTCTTCTTTCTATACCTAAATCTTGGCAGAGTAAGACCCTGAAATCATGAACTCCTCTTTCCAAAAGAAAAAAAAAAAACCAAACACAAACAACACCTTTTCATATATTCTGTGTATTATTTTAACAACAGCCATCTGATGCAAGGTCTACTTTGAGGAGCACAGAAAGGAAATGGCATAAGATGTACAGATTTCTGATTTTCAGCTTGAAGAGCAGAGACCACTTTTGCTTTCTCTGAAGGCAAATCAAAGGCCCAGTGATCTAACTGTAACTTCTCTTTTCTTATTTCATTATATTCAGAGAGCAAAAACTGTGCCATCCAAATACCAAACACTTACAATTACTTTTTAGGGAAAAGTGTATGTTAAAATTAACCCCCATGAAAATCAATTGAATAATATTTTAAAAATAACAGTCATATAAAACAAGCTGCTTATAGATAGAAAACTGGTGAGTTTCCTGACTTAAGCTGCTAGAGACATAGTAACTGGCATCTGGAAATTTCATTGTTATTATGCTTTTTATTTGTTAAACTAGATCACAAATGAGCTATTTATTTATATTTCTTTGCTCTTTATTCTTTAAAAAAACCTGCTGAGATACACACCAGATGTCTGTCTCTGTTCTGTATGACTTTATTTCTCATACCTGCATTTGTCATGGCTTATTGCTTGCCTGACTGCTACTTCCTGTTGATTTATTGTGTAGTTTTACACAATACATTTTTGTCATATTCTCTGTTCTCCCAGCTGTTTCTCAGTAGTCTCAAAGGATGTGACTTCTAAGTGGTTCCTCTCTTAATGCTCATGTACTGTACCTCCTATAGCAGAACGACAGAGAGCTTTTGCCCACCATTTGCAGATATGCATGCACTTAGAAAGCTTTAAGTCATCACAAGTGAACTGTCATTTTCATGTATATTTCTTCTCCTTCTGAAGCAGGGGGTCTCTTCAATACATCTTCTTTTGTTCTCCTAGAACTCACAAGTGTTTAAATCAGCAAGGCACAAATGAGAACATTATAGTAGAAGTCAACAGGAGAGCAAGAAAAGGAGTATCAGTAAAAGAAATAAATGTAAATGAGTCACGAGGGGAATGGCAGCTCCAGGGAAGATTCCAGTCACCTGAAGTCATACCCACTTTGTCCTCATGAAGTCTCCCTCCCTTACAGCTCTCCTCTGTCTTCTCTCCACCAGCTCAGTTTAGGGGTCCATGGCCTCCTGACCACTCTCATCATATTTCTGATGCTTATTCAACAGACCTTAATTAATGCTGGCTTTCTTGCCTGCTTTTTAAACTGCAGCCCCCCTGCTGTCTTTGCCTTTTATGAACCAGAACTTTCCTGTCAAAATTTGTTTTCTTTTGCTAATCTATCCATCCTCTGTGCTTTTTGTTTTGCCTGTTTAATATGCCCTAGTGCTTGTGAGCAGATCAGTTGGCTTTGGTGGGATTTGCCCCCCGCATTTCTCAGTGTCTTTCACTGCTTCTGAAGGTCAGGCAAACTCAGCCTCCAACTTCCTTATCAGACCTATCAGTTAGCTTTTAGTCGCAATCCTTCAACACTGGTAACTTGCCTGATTTAACCTTATCAGATTCAATATTCATGCTAAAAGAAATAAAATGCTTCTTGTTTTAAAGCTGAAGCATTACAAAGTAAAGTACACAGTAAAACACATTGCTACATCAACTATAGTCTTCAACTTTTAGCTTCCCACGTGCTTGTCACATTATAAATTATGTCCTAAAGCTGTATGTTGCTCTGAGAAAGTTTGTTGTCTGCATTAAAGTTCAAAGAACCCACACTGGTGATAAGGCTCTAAATAGCATGTAGAACCAAAGCCCTTAGGGCACCAGTATCACCATGAAAGGACTGTCCTACCAGTAAATTTAGAAAAGAAATGGAGTCAGAATTATGTGAAGAAATTTTCAGAAATCCAGAAAAATGTGAGGAATTTCAACTGATCTCCAGACTGCTTTCAAATGGACCTGCTCCACACCATGCCTGCCCTTGTTCCAACCTTCCAGCTCTTTTTTTTTAACCACTTCAGTGCATTTCTCTGTACTCTTGGAAGCTGTACAGATGCTAAAATCACCCAGCTGGATTTACTCTCTCCCTAGCAAGATACTTATCTGAATCTTTTACAACCATCTGCTACTTTCTCAGACAGGTAATGGAGCAGAACATCAGCAAAAAAACCAAAATAAAGCAAAACACCTCCAAAAANCAAAAGAAAAAGTGCCTAACTTAGAGATGTCGGTTTTATCCTAAGCTTAATGAATAGTTTTATAATCCACAATTTTTTAGTTTAGCACCATGAGAGCTGAAGGGCATGCTATCTTGGAGATTTCTTCCCCCTGCTAAAAGTGGCAGTACTTCTAAATATTCATGACATGGTTATACAGTTTATAAAATCCAAAGCTTTTAATTTAGAGCACATCTCAGTCATGTATCCCTTGCAGCCAGAAGTGGTTTTTATTTCTTTTAACATTTGAATCCAAAGTATACAGAATGGATAGACTGTGAATTTTAAGCTCCTATTGTCTCTCCTCAGATTATTTCATTTGCACTATTTTGTTTTGATTTCTTAATCAGGTTTTGCTTTTGAGCAACCAATCTGTGCAACTCAACAAGATATAATGGAAAAGCAGTTCCTGACTGTTATTTTCCATTTGTCACATCCACAGTGTAATTCATCAGAATAAAATCTCCAGGCTTGAATGATAGTCTATTTAGGACATGATATAGGTACTCATCAATGAAAACTCAACCTACTGTAGTTTAATCAAGAAAAACAGTTGTTTGCTTCAGGTAGACCATTGCAAGGAGAAAATTAAATGTAGCCAAAATACCTTTATAGCTTATTGGCTTTCAAACTATTACATCTTCTTGCAACTCTTCAGTCCAGGTCCAGAGATGGGATCTACTGCTGCTTCTCTTCTTGAATGTATTTATTTTTACTTTCCAAGAAGATGTGGTTACATTGGGTATTTGGCATAGGTAGACAGCAGCTGCTGAATGTTGTTATATGAATATAGGCAGCCACAGAAACCCCATTTCCCTGGAACCACAACAGCAAAACTGTTATAAGAATATAGGGGATAGGAATACACTTTTTGTGTCTTGTGGACTCCAGCTATCTTTGTCTCAGTTTTTTTTTCGACTAAATAGTCTGGGAATGTGAAAAGTAGGGACTTTCTAAGAAGAAGAAATTGATGCAGTATGTTGAGGAAGAGTATAACTGAATGGTGTAATAATGTTGAGATTTATTCTGTTTCACTTTGGGGCATAACAGGAACTCCACTTTCCAGCTGTGTTTTGGTAAGTAGAGAAAGGTTAAAAGAAGTGTTTAGAGGGGATGTGTAGTTATGTTTTTATTTGTCTGCTTGCCTAATTTTACATCAGTATTATCTGAATGCCTTCATCTGAAATCAGGTGCTTAAATAAAGGGATGTCCACTGTCCATTTGTCTGAATGGACAAGGCGGGAGAATGGCATTAGAAAAGATACATCCATATTACAGAAAAGGAACTAAAGCACAGTTGTTGAGTTGTGCTGACAAAAGGCCAGACACAGCTTCCAGTTACTGAGAAGCAGAAGCCAAGAGAGACATTGCAAGTAAAACAAAATGTGGGGTAGCAGCTTATAACAGAACTGCTGACCAAGACTGAAATGACTGTAACACTACCGTGTCACAAACATCAGATAAGAGTGTAAAATCAGCCAAACTGGGCCCATTGGAAAGTGCAAAAAGACACTGGCTATTTATTAGGAAGGGAGTGAAGGTGGCAAAGGAGAAGAGCTTGGGAGGGAACAAAGGTGTAAAAAGAGAATACAAGGGGTAGCAAATTATGTGATCTGATCTGACTGGGATACAATTTTAAGAATGTTAGAGCTATGAATATTATACATTTGTGATTATGTTTTGATGCAATTGGTCACTAATCCTTTGTTTCTGTGACAACTGTTTCGACTCTGCAAATACAGATAAATCTGCATTGTGTCAGATCATCAGCACTGCCTCAGACTGCTTTTCACCAGCAGAAGGTTTATTTCTGAACCTTCTAGGATCTTCTTAAAAATGTTAAGCTGTAGCATATGGATCTCTGTATTATTGTTGACGGCTGTTACTTTCTTTAGGTCCAACTTTGGGAATTGCAATGGTTTTTGTACAGCAAACATTCTTCGAGATGCCTTGTCCAGTTAGAGAGAGAATGATCCATCCTACTACCTCAGCTGCTTTTAGGTTTTCCAAGGTTTAGCATGTATTCTTGCTGATGAGTGTGACCTTTCTTTGGCACAGACACTTTGTCTCCACTTTTTAAAGACAATTGCTTGCTCTTTTAGTAGTGGCTGCATGCAGCACAAAGACCTCTGAAGTCCCTTTGCAATCCATTAAGAGATTGGTTTATTTACTGTCTGCTATTGATTATTACTTAATGTTAGACTTCTTCCCTCAAGGAAAAGAAAATAATCTTTGTGCAGTTTCAGGTTTGTTCTGTGGCCAAAAAGAAGAGAAAACTCTGATGCAGCTGAGTGAAGAGACTGTTCCGCTTTGAATCAAAGAGCATTTGTTTTCATTTTCTAGCCAAGTTTCTAGCCAAAAGACTTATCTTGAGCTAAAGTTTAGTGAAAATTGCAAGGCTGTTAATGTCCCTAGAGTTAAATTTCTGTTTACTTGTAGGGCAGATGCAACCAAGGTAGCCCTGGCACATGACATTGTAAAGAAGACTTGAGCCCCCATTAGAGAATCAGGACTAACCATTGTTGTTGAGTGCTCTCCACTAAAGCCATATCTGTGGCTCCCAGGCTGCTATTTTTTGAACACTTTGGGTTAGTCCCAATTTGTGTAAGGAACATGTAACATGGAACAAGGAACATGTGTAAGAGTTTGTGTAAGGAACATGTAAGCCATGCACAGAAGCAAATGTTTTATTTTGTCCCACTGTGTTGAACAGCCAATGAATGGCACACATGTACACAAACCCCAGAGAGTCCTGTACCACTTACTTAGAAAGGAGTGACATCCCTCAAATAGGACAGAAATGTCTTTTTAAGCAGCAGGAAAAACCTCCCAAACAACACTCAGGTTAGTTCCTGAGGAGCAAAACTGGGAATGCAAACTTTTCTGTGCTTTTACACACTAACCCCTGTGCTCCTACCCACTGCAGGGGCTCCTCCCCAGCCTCTCATGGCTCTGCCACCCACTGAGCAATAAAAGCTGTAGGTGTGGGGATCAGAGCTGAGAGGTGCATGTGCTGACAAGTCACTTAGTAGGTAAACTGCTGCATGGATATTGGGAGGTCACGCACAACAGATGATGGCTCAGTTCATGCTGAAGCCCTTTTCCTCCTGGGAAGAACTCATCTCTCTGCTCAATCCATCCAGACATAATTTGTATGAAATTTTCAGGAACATAACTATTGTTATGATTTCTGCTACTTTGTCAAATTTGCATCGAGTTAGAGAAGAGCAGACAGAGGTTGATGAAGGTTTTCTTCATCAAAAAAAAGTAGAGGGGAAACCAGGCAACTAAAAGTACTGATTTAATTAATTATACTTTTTTTGTCCAGAATTAATTTTCAGCTGCACTTTGTATTTACTTATGGCAAGGAATTTGAGAAAAGAGATAATTGTCAGTATTTCCTGTAGATTTTGTACAAAGTTTGTGATCAAACCGTATCTTCTATGTCCAGAGAAAGATAAAAGCAAAGCTGAACAGTTTGATGCAGTATTGTAATCTCATAAATATGAAAAACAAATCATTACCCATAATTATGAAGTACAATAAAGAATAACAAATATTTATATTTCTATAGTTGGGGTTTTGTTTTTCATTATTTTCTGTGTCGTGGTGTTTTATTTTTGAATATTTTTTTAGATAAATGATGGGTTTAAAGGGCTTTTAATTACATACTTTTAATGTACACTAAAAAAGAGCTCCCTTGCATCCAGCATCATCCCACATATAGCTGCAAACTTTTAAAGGGGCTTTTCTTTCCTTCCCTGGTCTTTAAGAGGCAAATTTGGTCGACCTTCTATCTGACATTTCTGGAGTCTGAAATCCTTTCTTTCCTGACAGAGGGGTCAATCCTCTCATCCCTTCCTGTTTCCATGCCCTCTCCTGGGCAGATGGGAATTGCCTAGCACTGTTCCAGCTCTGCTCCCTCTAACAGCTAAGAAGGGTTGCTGATGCCAAAGGCTGTAGCTAAACTGGACAGTCTTGAAAACCCCACACCTTATCATCAACCCTGTATTACCTATATGTGTATAGAAGGAAGCAGTGAAATTCTTCTGGCCAGAACTCTAAGAATATACTACAGCAAAACCCATGTAAGATAAAGTTCTGAACATTTCCCTAATCCTGACTAAGGCTTTAACCTCTCCTGGTTTTATTTCAGTTTTATATCCTTGAGGTCATAGGATTTCTGCCCTGGAAAGCAGAAGAAACTGGCCCTGTAGCTCTCACTGTGGGAATGATTTGTTGATCAAGACATATGAGCAACAAACATACCCATTTCCCCTTTAATCCATTTACTTATTAATACTTGATTCTCTCAGTATTGAACATTAGCAAGCAAAAAGACACAAGACATTTGCCTAGGAAAATTCCTCCAGTCCCCAGATCCACTTTTCTCTGCAAGTTATTAAACATAACTATCAGCAAAAGATTGATTCTTTTGGGCAGAATTTACAATCCTTCTCTATTATCCAGATGCTCTGCCTTTAGAAGGGTGCTGTACCTCTGCAGTGGTGCCTGGAACCAGCAGGGCTCTTCTGACATAGCCAGTGAAACCTTCTGCAACATCATGAATTAAGTGCACATCTGTGAGTTAGGAATGTACTTACCGCAGTGGAAAAAGGACCTGAAGACAGCTCTTTCTTTTCTGCTGGAGTACATAAGCTCCAGATGATGTGCTAGAAAAGGAACCACCTGGCTGCTCAACCCATTCCTGTCTCCCCCTTTTCTCTCACCATCCACAGCACCTGTGCTTCCAGCTGTGAAAGTG
>VXBC01005334.1:665864-758442 GCA_013399945.1 Ploceus nigricollis
TTTGGTGGGGAAGGGAGTAAAAGACTATTTCTTGTGTACTTATTTTACAAGTAAAGTAACGTTTACTTCACTTTCCTTGCCGTAGAGAAGTTTCCAAGCAGATCTTTCTAACCTAAATCATTTCACTAATTAGTTTAGCAAGATATTTTCACAGCCATCTCTCCTGCAATGGTACCATGTAATTTTGAATGTGCTTGAACTCCCCAAACCCCTCATGTTTAATGTGAATGTTCCCAGGCTTGCTGTGACCAAGCACTGATTTGGGATGTCCTGCCAGGTTGCAGGATCATAGGGAGCTTGATGTGGGAGGCAGCCCCTGAGTGAATAACAAGTTAAAGCTAGTCCCACAACACAGCTGGAGCTATGTGTGCACAAGTGATCTTCTTCAAGAAAGGAAGAGCTGGAGGACTCAACTCTCTCTGACTTAAAGCCAGAAAACCCTCCAGGAATGTGAACATCTTCTCTGTGAACCCTTTATCCAGGTAAATCTTAAGCAAAGATGCTGAACTGTAGGTTATTATTATGTACATATAGAGCTTCAAGCCTGATTAAGCTACTTGTTTCTGTTCTTCCCTGTACTCACCTTTTTTGGGAGCAGGGCATACTACTTAGAATCTCTCTATGCAGTTTATATGCTTTGAATCTTATTCTTAGATATTTAATTCACTATGTGTAGTGAGCAAGGAGGTGGTAGAGAGCAAAAATTAAGAGTGTAAATGTAGGTGGACTCATGGACTATCTTAAGATACCTAAATTAATGCAGTTACTTAAAGAATCTTGCCAAGTACAGCTCACCTTTTATATCTACTATGCATGGATGCCTTTCAAGCCTGTGGATGTCTAAAATGATGGTAGATCCTTAAATATAGACATATGGATCCCACTGTGGAGGTTTCCATCTCTGCTCTGGATTTTGCTTCAGTGGTCTAAAGTCTAATTTACTGTGGGATTGGTGAGCATCTCTGCATGCCTTTCTTGGACAGGGTCCTTAGTGGTAAGTATTACTGCTGCTAATAAGGATAGACTATCCCTCAAGTACATCAGGTGTACTCCAGAGAAGGCCCTGTTGCTAGGAGTGATGACATTTCTCATTTAATAAAAATATTCAACTAGTAGCCAAGAAAAAAAAACCAAAAACAACTGAATTAAATGTCCTGCACTAGTGCCTCCAGCAGCTACTTGCTTCATGATCTCAATTACATCTCTAACCAACTCTCCCTATTAGAACTATTTCTGACATGAGTTTCTTTGAGAAAAAAGGTGGTTTGTGTTATTCCCCCCCATGCAAATCCCTAATCCAAGAAGGCCTGCTGAGTTGGGAAGAGGAATTTCTAAAAGCTGTCATGAGAAACACAATGACTAACAAAGGAAAAATGCTCAACATGATAGAGAAAGCAAAGAGAGCTTGGGTAAACATCAAACTCAATTAAAAAATGGAGGATGTGATTAACTTTTATTTGGGTTTTTTACTTCCATGTGTGTGACTGTGATTTATTCAAAATTTGTTTCCTCACAGTTTTTTAAGGCTTTGTGAATAACAGCAAGTGAATTAGTGATGTTTATTCAAGTGAATGTCTGTAAAGCTCCTTTATTGTGTAGATACTGCTGCATCTAAGCATTACTTTTCAATTTCATTTTAGTATAAATTAAATTATCTTCTTTCAAGTGCCTTTGAAGCTAATAATCCTAAAAGAATTAAGATTAGAAAGTAATGCTATCAGTGATAAAACTCATTAATGTCTTTTTATCACTGCAAACTATAGCCAGGATAATTGGAGTAAATGGAATCTACCTATTCTTTTGCCAAGTATCCCTTACTCTACTTTACATTAATTACTTTGAGGTTTTGTTCTGGTCAAATAAAATTTGAGTGGCTTGTCTGCTTCTTTTCTGAAAGGCTGAGCAAATGTCAGGTGTGCTGTTTTGAGAAGGCAGAAAGGTTAAATCTGCAGCAGTCCAGATAAGGACAGGCAGAATTTCCACAGAAAAGTGGACATAGCTTTCTGGAAGGAAATGATTCTCATTTTGGAAATTTTGCTCGTTTTTTACTAGTGGATAGCTCAGGCTTGCTGGGGGAGTAGAGATTTTCCTTTTTTAAAAAAAAACTCTTTGTAAAAAGTGTATTACTATTTTTAAGTTGTTTTAAAGTCCAGTGAAGGCTGGTCTGCCCCAGCCTTCTCTGAGAATACACCTGCACAAAATAAATACTCTTTTGATTATGGACCTTAACAGTTCTTTCCAGAGGGGTAGCCTTGTCTAGTAATTCCACATTCAGAGATGAAAGAGTAACATATTTTAACATGCTTAGAGCTTTATTAAAGCTCTTAAGAGCTCTCAGAGGCCTGTAAGCACCAGCTAAAGACCCTGACCTAAAGAAAAAGGAGTATTCATTCAAGTAAGAGACCTCTGGTCTGTCTCTCTACTGGAAAATACTGGTTTGTAACCCAAAGATAGAAGCAGATTTCTGGACTTCACCCCCTGTTTTCCTGCCAGCTTTTGCTCTGTTATGGCTCAGAGTGCAGCAAACTTGCCTCCTGTAACATCTGCTGCATTGTCTCTCCTTATGTTATCTATCTTCATGAGGTACAAAGAGCTCATCCCTTTTCTCCAGTTAGTTGAAATGTTTGTTGTTGATACCTGGAAAACAGGATTGCATTCAAAAGAGAGCAAATCAAAGTGTTAGGGCAATCTGTTCTTCCCTCTTCTGCCTCTCCAGTCTGGATTGGTTAAGGTAAGGAAAACTATTCCCACATGATTTTGTGCCACACAGAACAAGCAGGAAGAGTGCTATGGGGTTTAGGTTTTGAAGGCATGAGAATAAATGTACTACTCCTTTTTGGCAAAAAGTAGGAGAAAGAAAATTTTAACAGTCTGAGGGACTGATACAATACACTTCTTTTTTTTTCCTTCTTCCTTTTGATCCAGTGCAAAATAAAAGAAAAAATTAAGCTGTGTGAGACAGAAGGGGATGTTCTGAAACTGAGCACAAACTGTTCCTCTCTTCTTCTTCTTCTTTTCTTCCACAGTTTATTTAGGAAAAAAATGTTTGCAGTGGCCATGGCATAGTACATTTACTCAAGTTCAGACAGCTTTTACTTGGTATTCTTGTGGCATTTCTGGTGGGAAGTAGCTGCAAGGGTCTATTTCTTCCCTGTCCTACACCTCATTTATTGAGCAGATCTTGCATCTGGCAGACAAGTCAATTGTAAACCAATAGACTTCAGGGAGGTTTGGTGCCATGATCCATGCATTTTTCAGCAATTGAAATGGAATGAGTTCTTTTACCCATCCTAAAAGTTTGCTGTGTTAGTGCAGTACTTTAGCCAGTACTCAGGACCTGTGCAACTAAATGGAGTGAAATAGGTGCTTGAAGAGTTACATAATGTATTAACCATTTTTGTAACTTAATTCTGGGCATGATATATACAGCTGACATCAAAAGCCTTTCATAGCTGTTCTTTAATTTCAGTTTCAGTAATGAATATAGATCCAATTAGAAGGGAGCTAATACATGATGAAAAGAATTAACAATACCCCTAATTTCCACATTGAAGTAATGACTGCTATTATAGACTTCTTGATTTTAATCAGATATTCTCAAAAATGACAGTAGATTTTGATTCATAATGCTCAGCTGATGCTACAAGTCACACTCTCTCACGTTCTCTCTCTTTCTCTGTATTTTAAAAAATAAATTAAATCTTACAAGCATAGACCAAAAGCCTTTTCCATGTGCTATGTGTCTTTTTTTGGTACATTAATGTTTACCTAAGAAGCAGATTACAAACAGCATGTCACTGCTTGTGGAGGTTTGCAGTAGCAGACCCTAGGTATGTGAGACAAAAGTTGAGTCAGGGTTATTGTGAGTCTGATATAATTTTTGAAAGCTATGTGGCACTATCTTCAGGTCAGACCAGGGGCTCTTGCTTCAAAGCATTTTGTCTTCATGGTATAGAAAGGAATGTTGGAGCAGCTGTCACAACTCAATGTCATGATGATTTATCCAGTTTTACATCACAATCTACACAGACTGTGGGGAAAAATGCCCCTGTGAGTGGTCTCTCTCAGCAAGTGGTAATGCACCTCTTTCAAAAATACATGGTGAGCTAAACTGGATGAGAGCCTGCCAGTGAGAGAGGATTACTTTCTGTCTGCTACATGAAGCTTTGTGTCAGAAACTGCTCTGTCTCCAGGACTGCTCTAATTTCTATGCCTTATGCCAGTTTAAGAGGGAAGAAAGGAATTTGTGTACATGGGGAATGAATCTATTTATGCAGGTTTTCATCTCATCCGTCTACCCTCATGGTAAGATCTGAGTGTGCTTCTGATAGTGCCTGTACTGACCTGTGCCTTTCTGTAACCATTAGGATTTGGTACTGCAGGGAAGTCACACCAGCAGTTGCCACATGTACCTTTTTGATATGGACAACATATCAGGCGATGATGTGAGGTCTCTTCAGTTTGCCTTGCTTTCCTGACATTTTTCAGTTGGTCTGTATGTCAGGCTTCAGTACCTGTGGGAGCAGGAGCAGGTGGGATATGTGGTATCTTTTATAGGGACACTGGAGAATATTATATTTTCTGAAGCAATAAAGTCACAGAGTTTAACTGGGAAAATAAACCTATTTGGAGAAATTGAAAGTGCACTGTTTGTTGTCACTGAAGAAAAATTCCCCAAACGGTCTCACCTTTTAATAAGCGCTTGACTGACGCACAAGCTCAAAATGGGAGCTATTGCTAGTGTCTGGCAACAACATCTATAATGCAGTATAGATACATCTATCCAAATCTGCTTTGAAGAATACCTTGCATGCAGTTAAGCTGCTAATCTAAGCATGTATTAGTCACAGAATTTTAATCAAGTAGCTTGAATTAGAAAATTTCATCAGCAGGGACACAATCCTTAAATTGAAAGAGAAATTGCATGCTGCTGAATGGATGTATTTTTTGTGTTCAGATTTGGCTCCGTTAGCAAATAGCTTTGAGATATGCTGTGTTTATTCCAGTTATGAAGCATATGTGGGTTCTTTCTGGAGTATGCTTCCTTCCTCTCAACAGGTGTTGTACCTTATAATTAATGCTGCCTAGCCCAGTATTAGTATTCTTGCTTCTTTGTTTCTATGTTGCTGCTGGAGAAACTAAGGTAAAGGAATGTGTATTTATTATCCGAGATGATGGAGAGATGGCCTGGCATGTATCTTGGTCCAGAGCCAACCTGAAACTATTTTACATGTAGAACAGAGGGTAGAGGAGACATGTGGATGTCAGAAAACAAAGTTGGGAAGTAGCAGCTGCATTCTGAAGGAGTGTTAGGAAAAGAAGTACTGAAAGTATCTTTCTGTTTAATAATACTAATGCATGATCCTATGTCTCTGGTACTTAGCAGCAACAACAGTTCTATATGTAACATGTTTGTTACATTCTAGACTAACGTAACTTGATCATGTCTACTATTGCCTGAGATACATATGGGAAAGAGAATATTAAACTATTAAACTAAGTATTTTTGAAGCAGGGTTTGTTTGGTTTTCTTTCTTTTTTTTTTAATTTTGTTTTTCTTTCATACTAAGCAGTGTGAATATGCTTGAGAGCAAAATTTCTGAAGGAACATAAATCTTTGATATGTGTCGATATGAGCCTGTAATGGAAACTCTTAATTCCTTAATATGCTTCCTTCCTCTCGGTCCCTTATTTCATGCTGCATTGTACACAGCATCAATTCAATTGTGCTTCAGTAAATTTCTACTTAACTGCTTCTCAGCTGTTATGAATTCGAAACTTTTTCTTTCTTTCCAGGAGCTGTTCTCCAGTTCAAAACTGCTTTGTTGTTACTTAAAACATTTGCCTAGAAAATATTAAAATTAAATCTAGGTTGTTGGGGTTTTTTTGTCCCCAAATTTTTTGAAGAAAGAATGTTTGAGTATTAGTATCTTTGAGGGGTTTATTTAGCTTGCCAGCAAATTATTTTAATTTGTATTTTGCTACTTATTTAAAAATTTAAAAATCAGTGCTGGTTTGAAGATGCTAAACAAATATTTGGAAAGAGTTAATAAATATTAATGTTTAAATGCATGAAAATTTAATTAATTTTTTTGCTGTTAAAGATATACATCTCAGGTCTTGTTTATAGCGTGATTTATAAATGTATGTTTACATTGTGTGTTGGTGATCTGTCCCTCCTGACACTGTGGCTGCAACGTGTGGGCAGCTCACCTCTTGCAACTGTACCAACTATTTAAAAACTTGCCTTCTGTATAAGATGAAACTCCTTAGCCGTCAAGTTTTAGTAATTACTCTTGTTCACTACTGGTGGTTCCATTCTCACCATAATATATTTAGTAACCCAAGACTGCAGGAGAAAAAAGGAGTGGATGAAAGCACCAAGATCATGGATGAAAAAGCAACATTAAAATCCTAACTTAGCCAGGAAGACTGCAAAGACTGAGAAGCCTGGCTGTGGAACTACCAAATTGGTGTACATATAGAATTTGAAAAGATTAATATCTATTGCCAATCTATTTCATACCTAAACCTCCAGCCATTCCTTTCTTAGGCACCTCTGATAGTGTTGGGCTATGATAGGCATTGCCTGTGCATTCCATTTCACAGTCTCTGTGTCTCTTGAAATGGCACATCCTAAGTGAGGGGCAGAGCTTGTGGCCATATCCATCGTCCTCCCTGTGGTTGCTGTCTCTGAGATACTGGCTGGGTCATAGACCTCTACAAGCAGACTTTACAAGACCCCAGTCTGAGACCCAGACTTCCCAGCTGAGCCCATGTCATATCTCCTGAAGCACCAGCAAGTGCACAGTGTAGATGGACAGAAAGATTACAGCCTGCTCTATCAGTTTGTGTGGGACAAACTCTTTACTTGAAAACATATGCAGAAGGAATTTTCTCTAAAATAAAAGCAAACCAAAAAACCCAAACCCAGATTTGGAGTAGATATTAGCAATATGAGATGTAAATGTAGACTTAAATAGTTGTACTGAAAACCAGACTTTAGAAGCTGCAAGTAGTCGTTGTGTGTACACAAATGGTGTGATTTGGGTCCATTTTAGGGGTTTACCTTTGGGACTCATGTAAGAAGTCTCATTGTCCTGGCCTCCCTTGAAAAAAGTGAACTGAGACAAAACAGGATGAGTCTGGACCTATCAGTTCTGTTAGGTCAATATATCCTGACGTCTTCAACTTGAAAATGTTGTGGTCATTGGACTGTTAATATTTGTGCAATTTTTCTGGTGATAATGTCTTCTTTTCTCCTCAGCCATAGAGAAAAGCAAGACCTTTGTCAAAGGAGTTTTCCACTTCTTTTTTTTTCCTTCTTTTCTCTCCTCTGCTTAGCAAATAGAGTGGAGACTGTACATGGTATTTGTTTCAGGTGTGTGCTTTTGAAATGATGATACATTGTTTAATTTTTCTATTATGCAGCCTCATGGAGACCTGAAGAAATTACTCATGGTAGGGAAGTGCAGGCTAATAAAGGCTTGCAGGATCAGGGGCTGTCTCTGTTCCTTAGTCTGAATTGTTGTCATTACATTGTGTGTCACTGATAATTGGTCTGCCTCAAAAGTATTTTTATTTTGCTTTTAATGTATCGAACTTTTATACAAGACCTATTGCTGTGCTTTTCTCTCCTAATGCATGGGAGTCCAGAACATTAAGTCATGCTGTATTAAATGCTCTAACCAAGCAAATCTGCATTCTGATGGTGTTGCACAATAAGCAATTAAGCTTTGCTGCTGGGCCTGAGCAGGCAGTTCAATTCCAACTTAGCAGGTTTTTGGTTTTCTGGATCAAGGGCTCCCTGTGGATGCTCTGGTGCAAGTTCCCCTTCTTTACCTGCTGGACTAACTATATTATATTATTCATTACCAAGTGTCAGCAACTTTCTCAGTCTTTGGCATGTCTAGTTTATCTACACATCCTGTCTCTCTCAGGCAGTGTCACACAATGTGTCTCTCAGGTGGAACGAGGATGTTTTTCCTAAGTGGAAACCTCTCTGCTCCCTTCTCAATGAAGAAAAGGGAGAGTTGGCTTTAAACATGGGTATTAAAATGTACTTTCTCTGACTTACTGCTGTCTTTAAAGACAATGAAGATAGATATGATCGGATGGTTTCTAAAGAGAGGAAATGCTGAAACTGCTAGTGGGCAAATTATGTCAAAGTGGCAGTCTGGGAAGTAAAAAGACTGATTTTTTTGGGGGGGCATAGTAATATTAAGTATTACAGCAACAATAAGATTTTTTTTTTTTAATTAAGTGATCTTAGTCTGAAATTCATGCCCTAAATCAGCTGTAGCTGCAGATTTACTGCTTCAACACAGATCGTAATAATGAGAATAGTAGATATAGTGTTCTTTGTTTATTTACTTGTACTTTTAAGGGGTAAAATACTTCAGGCAACAGCTAGTTCAGAGGTCTTGGATTTGGATGACTTAGTGGTTGGTTGGTTGGTTTGGGGTTTTTTAAGTAGATTATCTCTGGAATATGCTTCCCTTATTGTTAGTGGTGCTGTAACGAACAGATATATGGTACAATTATTGAAATGTCGTATAGATAAAACAGAATCATTTCACAGACCCTGGAAAGCAGTAATTGTTTATGCAGACAAATTGCCAGCTAAGAATTTCTTATGAGTATTTTCAATTTTTAATGTCATGTAAATTATTCCTACACTAACATAAACAGGAAAGCAGGCTATGATTTTCAGAGCCTTTTGAGTAACATTTGTTCATATTTCTTTCATTCATTCTGCATTTTTATTGTACCACCCAATAATGCCTTCCCTCTCTTTCCTGCCCTGTTCATCCATTAAGGCTCAGATAATGACCTCACTGCATTTCTGTGAGATACACTTATCGCTGGGATTCATTATTCTGTCATGACAAGGCTATTTTTAGCCCAGACTCCAGCTGGCAACTGAGAAGAAACATAGGAAGGGAAATTGCCTCAGGTGCTATTAGTGTTATCTAGTTGCCTGTAGTGTCTACAGTTTAATGTGAAGTGTCCTGGAGTGCATGGCTCCAAAATTTTTTTTTTGTTTTGTTATTTCTTTCACCTAAGAAGAAATATTCCAGTCTGTGGGGGGGAAAAAAAGAAAAAAAATATATAAAATATAAAATTGAAATGAATATATGGCTTTGAGGGGAGTACTTCAAAGCTGATCAGTAAGGGCAGGTAGAAAAATAAATAGCAGCCAGAGTTATGATGAAATTTGTTCCTTTTGCATAATTCACTTTGTGCCTTAGCTGTGCTGCGCAGAAGCTCCCCTCATGTTGGCAGGTCCAGAGGGCTGGGTATACTCATCTACAAACTTGTGCTTGGGAGTGACAGATAAATAACATTTTGTCGCTTTTGCATAGCACAAAATATTGAGAGGTTTAAGGATTTACTTGAAAAAAAAAAAACTTCTGGAGGTTTTCCTGCTGGTTTCACTGAGTTGCTGATAATTTTAATGTACTGTCCTATCTGTGGAAAAGAATTTGGAGAAATTTTCCAACTCCCCTGTCTGTCTAGATTTAGTTTCAAATGGGCCCATTGCATGTACTGCTTCCCTAACAAAAGATTTCAAGAGGTACTAACTCTTGGAGTAGAAAAAAAGAGAGTGAAACTTGCTGTTCTTTGCCTGGCAGCCTTGCCTTGGGGAATGGGAGTTTAAGGCAACAGTCCAGTTGACAGTGCACAGATTTATGCATCAAAATTTACCAGTTTCAGTAGAGAAGCTAAATGAGTGTGAAACATTAAGCTACACTGGAGAGATCTCCCTTGGGTTTAAGCAAATATTTTGGAGTGTGGACCACCTTTCATTGCTCCAGCATCTAACCTGGCTTACCACAGTCTAGGACTCCTGTGGGAACAGACTTGCATATTTAAGCTTTTTATTCTGATTCCATACATTGTTAAGAAGACTGATAAAACTGATTTTGAGACAAATTCAAAATCTCCATTAGAAGAAGTACCTTATTTTCCACACATTAATCTGTGGCGCATAATGTCTCTGTAAAATACTAATGAAAAATCATTATTTTACTACAGTCCAAATACCGTTCACGAAAGCATGCATGTGTTGGAAACCTTTATAGTAAGACTGTGCATATCAAAAATAATTCCTCTTAGCTGTCACTAGAGCTTGAGGTGTAACAACTCCACCCTGATCTTCCTAGATACTAGACTAAGCTGGTGAGAGCTCCTCTTGAAAACCCATAAAACTACAGTAAGTCTTCATGGAAATTAGCTGTTCACCTCCAGATCTTTTTATTTAGCATAAACAGCTATGGTGCTTCTATGATGCACGTGACTAACTCAATAGATGCAGCTACAACCTGTGATGGGAGTTACATGCCTCTGGGAACTTTGTGCTAGCATGAAATGATTTCAAGGCATGCTGTTTAATAAAGGAGAAAGATAAGCTCTTACAAAATGCAACTTCATGCTGCTGAGAGGCATGGCACCCAAGAAATTAAAAAGTGTAACTACAGGGGGAGAGGGGAGGAGAAAGGAACAGCAAGTTATTTCTGAAAACTGGGATAGCAATGGGGTCCATTCTTAATGGCCATTGCAAACACTTCTACATTTAGCTGAGTTAAACAGAACTCCATGCTTGGCCTCAGGCATCATTACTCCCAAATGATTCTAAAATGACTATAATATTCTCCATTATATCCTTAATTAAGCATACCAGGACAAAGATGCTTTGCAAACAAAGAACGTGTCTGTGCAAATTGTTTTGAGGAGGGAATTGTTGTGCATGGCATCTCTTCATGGTTCTGGTAAAGCACGATGGAAAAAAACTCTTCCTTTATTTTTGTAATATGTTTAATCAAATTATGTGTTGTGAACCTGTGACTGGATAATGGCTTTACAGTAACTGTCTACTGCTAAGGTGATAATGAAAATAGGTTTAAGGGGATAAATATAAAGGAACTACTATATGTGTAAATCTATTATCTTTGTTCCAGGAATACTAAATAATTGGATTTAAACAATAGACAGTAAAGTACTGGTGAAACAACAACCCTTTTCTGGCTTTTAAAGCTACTAGAAATCTCATTTAGCAGCAGATGAAGTGGGGGACAAATGATTTTTAAACTTTAGAACATTTAAGAATCACAAGATATTAACTCAGCAAAGAAAACATGAATTAATGTGATGAATAGAAATATTCTGACTGGCTTGGAAAATAATCCTTTTCTATAAGACACTTGGAAACTAGCATATTCATTTAACAGAAAATTCCAATTAAATTAAGCTAAAAATATGTTGGTTTCCAAGCAGCTGAAATGCCACCGTATTCTCTGTGCCCTTAAAAAGCTCTCTTCTAAATGATAGTGGCTGCACTTCTGCATCCATGTTCCTTTGGGTGGTGACCATGGCAGTAACACCTAGAGATGCCAGCTGAGTTGATTCCTTGGTAGCAGGCAAGAGGCTCATGCCTGAAATGTGAGGCAGCCTGTGCTGAAGAGCTCATGGAATTATGGCACTGGAGAGGCAAAGGACTGAGAAGGATATAGGAATGTATGAGAAAGCATAAAGGTGAAGAGGAACAGCACTTCCTGAACCTGGAACTGATGAAACCTCTCTGAAAATGGAAAAACATCTCATTTTGCAACTGTGATCATATGGTCCAAAAGACCCCTGACATGGGATACTTCTGGAGTGACTCAAGAGCTAGCTAAAGAAATAGAGGCAGCTAAAAACCAGAGGCAGTGGAAATTCAGCAAACCCCACAGCAATTCCTCCTTCATTTAGAGTTCAAATATCTTTTAGAGACTTAAATAGGAGGGAGAAAAACACCAGCACGGTGCTTCAGGGATTAAATGCTAGTCATTAAAGAAAAAATTCAGTGGCCTTTGCTAATTCAGAGCAGAGTTCTGTTACTGAAAAAATGTTGCAACCACCCCCCCCCCCGCAGTTGCAGCTAATAAACAGTTACATTTAACTAGTAAATTTCTACTATATGAGTGGGATATTACTCATGAAAACCCAACATTTCCAAGTGGTTTGTTTTTCTCAAAGAGGGTTAGAGCTGCCTGACACTATTTCTCTGGTTTAAAGCAGGTGAGTGGAGGTATTTGAAGACTGTGTGCATGTAAACACTTGAGGTGAAGTCTGTGTGGCCCTGGGGAACAGCTGCTGAGAGGGCTGTGGTGCAGGGTGCCTGTATTCATCCCAGGCTGCAGAATAAAGTCCAGGCTCTTCTAAGACCTTGTATGGAAGGGAAAACAAGCCAGTTTAATTCATGGAAACTGTGGAACAGTTTAAACTATATGCACGTGTACTCAGCCTGGTTGCAGATACTGAGATTAAATTAATAAAATCAATTTCCACAGATTATATTTTCTTGCTTTGATCCAAGAATTAAGTTAGAAATGGCTGTAGCTCACTGATGGTTTCATAGCTCATTTTTGCATGGTTTTCCAATTAGAACCAATGCTTTTTTCTGAAACCCTTTTAAACTTTCACTACCTTTAATAAACATAGGAGTGTCTCAAAAACATAGTTTCCTACATATTGAGTGAAACTTGATGCCAAGAAAAGAGAAAAGGTCTTATTAGTACCTAACAAAAGGGAAAAAAACCTAAACCATTATGCCTGCCACACACAAGTGAAGCCTGAATCTGGTCATATCATATATTGACACATAATCCTTAGCTGAGAGATGTAGGAGAGATCTGGGGAACAACACAGGGTTTACAGAACATGGAAGAGGGAATGGAGGAATGTATAACCATGGAGCAGGAGGCATGGAAGACAGGTTTCAACTGTTAAGGTAAGCATGGAGCAGCACCTCAAATTTATGGCACAAACCTGCAAGAGAATGAGCATCCTTAATTCTGAGGTATGTGGAATAGCGTGTCCTGCATCACATTTCTAGTGCTAGCAGCTGGTATCTTTATGGCAAAGGAGGTCTTTCACACTGCAATGATCTGCAGTTTATATTATGTTGGTTGCCTCTGACTGGACTTTTGCGTCATGTGTTGTTTTTTCTGTCTCAAAATGGATGAAAATAACTCCAACTGTTTGTGAGCTTGTCCCAAAATGAGCTTCCTGTGGTGCCTGCTTAAATGCATCCCAATTGAGTTTTCTCCAGTGTTTGCTTAAAATGATTAGCAAGCAGGTTTTAAGAATTAATATATTTTCTGGCATCACTAAGAAAAATGAATACAGCTTGAATAAACTGCCTCTCTTACTTCAGTGACTGCTCTGTGCATACATATTTTTTCCAAATATTCAGGGTGCATAATGTAGCTATTGTGGTTGTTTAATTTCATCCCCTAGCAGTTTGTACAGTATGGTAATATTTCAGGAAACCAGTAACTCACATCACAAAGAATAAATATAATTTTTTTTCCTCCTCCATTTTTCATTTTCCTCCAGTTGATTGAAAATATTCTGTATGTGAATCTTCCTGGTTCTTCCTCATTGCAGCAAGCATCAAATGGGCAAATAATTGTCTGCTTTTCTTTCCTGGCATTTCTAGCATTTCTTTTCTTTCCTCTGCTCTGAACGATATCTTGAGGTGTTATAACTGAACTTTTAATATCGAATCATTTCCTTTGAAGAGTCCACAACAACCTATTGATTTCGGAATATATTTAGGCCATTATATTTGAGGACAGGCTAGGATTGAGGGGTCAGAGTGGAGCAAAAGTCATACTGCAGACGGATCTGCTAATTTAAAATAATTTCCAGTACACTTCAGTGTAGTTTGGGAGTCTTCTCCCCTTAATAAACCTTATGCACTTATATTTATTTATTTATTTTTATTTTTAATCTCACCATTTCATTTCAAATTTGCCTGAATTGTAATGCTGATGCAGCATTTACTAAAGGGGTGGGACCTTTTTGTTTTGGGGTTGTGTTTTTTTGTTTTATTTAATTAGAGTTATAATATTCAAAGTTTTTTTAATACGAAAAATAAAATTTAAAAAAGGAAGAAAATAAATATCCTCATAATATGAAATTTTGAAAATTTTAGTGATAAGTAAGGTGACTTATTGTTGTATGTGACTGTGGGATGAGGAGAACTGTCATATCAGTGCCTAATGTACTGAATAATGGGCCTTCTGCATAAAGTGCATTTGCTTTGTTCCTATAGTGACAGATGCAAGGAATTAATTGCTCTTAGCAAGAAATGTTCATTGAAGATAAGGCCTGAAATGAACACTGACACACAACTGTGAAACGCCCTGAAACTGTTTCATGGTGACAAATTACTGCTGAGGTATATAGACCCTTCCACAAAAGTGACACCTATTGAATTTATTAGACAGATTATATAGAGAAGACTGAATCATTTTTTTTGTCCTGTTTGTAGAGCTGACATTTACCAGCTTCTTCTAATGAATTGGATATGGGCTACTGAAAACAAAAGTCAGATGGTTATGAAATCTCTGGCACTGACTGCCGTGGATCATGCAGCCACCGACAGTGTTTGTGCAGTAGCATTTTTTCTGTGAGGGTGGACAGACCCAGAGTTTCAGGCTTAGGCAGTTCTTTTCCTGGGAAATTGTTGCAATCAGAGCTGTGAAGCCTCAGTGAGCACAGTGAGGCACGCAAACCGTTCGTACATTGCACAGGCTAAGGCTGGATGTGATGACCAGCTTGCAGCAAAGGAGGAACCTGAAGGGTTGCAAGTCATGCAGTGGAGCTAGTGTCAAAAATCAAAATTCCCAAGTGAAGGAGCCAGTGCAGTCAGTAAAGTGTAAGCAAGCATTTCAAAGTCAGCTTTTTGTAGGGGAATATATGCTAAATTATATAAATATATGCAATAAATTTATTTTGTGGATGTTTATCTTTGAAGACTTTTGTTAAAATACTGTATTTGGTCACCAGTTAGCTTGAATGTGGGCTAATCTTAAATTATGTCTCTTCTTTACATGTAGCCAGAAAAGATCTTATATGGCATTTCTTATCAGTGTTTTGCAAAATAAATTAATATCATGAGCTCCAGTTTAGGCAGAGTGAAGCAGAGATGCAGGAAAGCAACTGAGTTAGTAATTGCTCTCACTCCCCAACCAGTTGACAGAATCAGCATCAAAGGCAAATCTGTTCACAGCCCTGTGTTGCTTTCTACAGTCCAGTTTATATAGCTACAGGTCATTTTAGTCCCCTAATTTTGTTATTTTGAGTTTTGAGTCCAGGTTGCTATAGCATGGGGAGCAAAGGCTTTATCTCCTGTATCAATGGGTCACCAGCCACTCAAGAATCCAGGGGTGTGGCAGTCCATGGGGCTCAGCGTGCAAAGTTCACTGAGTTAATTTAATCCTGTACTTAAAATGCAAGTGAGCAAGCTTGTAATTAAAGGATCCTTTATAATTTGCAAAAGCAGAACCGTAGAGAATTTCCCTGTTGCACCTCCATCTAAATTTTTATCAATGATCTCTTAAGAGCTAAACAGAGAAGTAATCCTTACTCAAGGTATTCTGAAGGAGAGGAGAATAAAGTATTCTTCAGCAGCTTTGGCTCAAAGCATCCATGAGACAGCTTCTCAAAAATAGGCTGTGTTACTGAACATTTACTATAGGTGAGCATCCCATGACATGGCTCCTTGTAGTTGTTTCAGAAGGGTTACATCAACCCTTGCCCAGAACTTTGTATAAACCCAATTCACTGCTTTGATCCTGCTCTGCTCCCTGGTTTGCTGGATGCCAATACATGGCTGACTTTGCCCTAATACCACAGGTGAAGATACAGTGAAAATAACATTACAAAGAAGTATAACCCAGGGCTTTCTTTCCTTTTACCCACTACAGGGCTACCTCTGGAAATAAATAATCTGCTGATTGTAGTTCAGCTTTCAAGCATGGGAAGTTTTATCTCACTTTCTGGCTTCCTAATGAGTTCTCCACAAATGTGTAAATGGAGCAAATATATATGAGTAGCAGATCCCAGCTCTGTTTGGCCTGATGATGGGAAGACAATCCAAGGCTATCATGTTTCTGTAGTGAAATGTTAAAAGAAATTCTCCATCGTGTTAGCAAAAAAAAAAAAAAACACCAAAAAACAAAACAACCTCTCATCCTTGTTTTATTTCCTTCAATCCTCCCTTCTATAATATAAGGGCTCAGCTAGACATTTGACTCTCTGCCAGTCCTTCCCTTCTTTTTGCCTACTCTAAAATATCACCTGCATCAGGGAGTGGCAGAAGTCTTTCTCTATACAGCTTTAAAGCTTTCTGAACCCCAGACCTCTCTGTCTCAGAGGAGATATGGGGATGCTCTAGCCAATGAATTCTGCACCATTGCACTTGAGCAATATTGTGCACATACAGTTTGATGTGAAAAAGGAAATTTCAGCCTAGCAATGACAGCCCAAAAGTGCTTTGGATCTTGGGAAAAATTGTTTTGATATTCTCCTATGTGTGTAATTTTAGTAATTTTTTTTTCTCCCCAGTGATTTAAATTAATTTGAATCAAATCATTAGGCCCCAGACTGGTACTGAACATAATGACTCATCCCTAAATTAATATTGTCTATCCTGAACAACTCCTGTCTAAATGACTGGAAGATTCATGCTCCTCACAAAGTCAGCTACATTCCAATGAGTTCTGTAACAGTTCATTAGATAATGGTGTAATTTATATGTCTGGGTCAGCAAGTGTTTTTCTGCTTCGACTTAAAATGGACAAAGTGCAAGTAACTAAACAGCTGTCCTGTAAATTTTTTGTATTTCTCTGAGTGGGGAAAAAGAGGGGTAAAAAAAAGGAGTTTGAATCAGGACAAAATGTAGTGTACAGCACTGCAGGTATTTCCAGTTCCAGCCTCATTTCTTCCTTGTACAGAGAGGCATTATAAAATAAACCTGCTTGCCTTTCAGCAAATTCTGTCTTAAATGATGTGCTTGACACCAACACTTGAAAGGTTCAATGCTAAAGGGATCTGTTAGTATGAAGAATAAATGTACATGATTAGTCTGAGTTCAGTGGTAGGTGAAACCTCTGTACAACGGAAGTCAGTCATTCCAGATGCTTGCTGTATGTTGGACCTCCTGCCTCCCTGCATCTCTGTGCCAAGTGCTGTATTTCAATCATGGGAGGAGAGACTGGCAACAGCACAGCAAGAGCCTCCTACAAATGCTTTTCTGTGGCTGTAGAGCCTGCGTGCTAAATGGTCTGCAAGCTATGCACAAGGCAATTTATCTTCTGAAGGACTTAAATAGCATAGCCTTCATGAAACAAATGGAGAATTATTATTAAATTTTTATCAGCTGAGCACCAAACCTCGTTTGTTGTTTTTTTGTGTTTGTTTTTTTTTTTAACTGATTAGCAACTTTGGGTAGTGACTATTTTTATGTATTACCCAGCCTGCCAGTAAATGAGCTTCTCTCCTGTACACCTATGTTGTCAGGGTATGGCATTTCAGATTTAAGTAATCTTGGCCTCCTTAGGGAAAGAATCTGTCAGTTGTTCCCTGTAATGAATGATGGGTTTATGGTATGAGGCACTGCCTGTAGTATTAGTGGCAAGGAAAGCACAGCTGTCCTAGATTGTATAGTGCTGGTTTCTGGTTATGGTAGCTCCAGTAATGAGTGAATAAATGATATGAGTTGACAACTGCTCTGCTTTATAAAAATAACACTATTTTTGCTTAATTTCTGTGTTACTGCGAACCGCAAAAACTTCCTATCTTCCTCCCACAAATAAGCGAGAAGTGGTGATAGAAAACGAAATAATTATTTCCTTCTCTTTTCCCTTTACTGGCACAAGATGATTATCTAGCTATTGAATCCTTTAGCATGAGTCTCTTTCAAAGCAATCTTGCAGTGAATTTATGTGACTGACCTTGCTGGCGTCAGTTACTTTTGTAACCTGAATACGCGGGATGCAGCACATTTATTTCATTGTGTTGTTGGGCTAGGAAGGAGTGAAGGAATAATGCTAAAAATGAGTGACCAAGCTGACAGAAATGACATTTGAGACAGCAGCTTGGAGGGGCTCAGAATAATTCAAGTATAATGGGTGTGAATCATACCCATATCAGCAGATTTGATATCTGGAAGCCAGTTTACCGAAACTCTTTATCAAGTTGTGTCTCTGTACCTTCTGGGTTGTTGGTGATTGCTCAGTCCCCAGGGTGTCTGGGGATGGGCTTACAGCCTGCTTTTCATCTGGCTGCTCTGCTCTAACTGCTCACCATTAGTCATCCCATCTTGCTGCCATCCTTTTCAGGGATTTGAAGCATAGGAGTTTCTTACCATACCAAGACGCAATCCTGGGGCTATTAGTAACAGTCATTTTTGTAATAGATGGAATCTGTAAGGATCCCAAATACTTCAAAAGTTTTCAAAGTAGTTTTTACACTTTGGGTTCTACTTTTTGCTAAGGTTCTTCCGTTTCCTCCTTGTGTCTGGTCTTGTGTTTGTTATGTTTTGGTTTTGTTTTTTTTCCCAGAACAAATGTATTATAGAACTCAAAATGATCAGGAAAGAATTTAAAAGAACATTTTAAATTATGCAGTAAGAGGTTGCTTTGTGTATTAGGTCTAGAAAGTGAAGAATGACTTTTTGGGTTTTTTTGTTTTTAACAGGAATTTCTAAACTATATGTGGTTGGACAAATTGTTGTGTATATCACAAAGTCAATGACTAAATTTTTAAACAAAACAACTGAACAAATTCATTAGTGAAATATTTAACTTTGATTCTATAAAAGCTGTTGTTCAATCGTGTAATTTTCTCCTTTGGCAGATTTTCAAAGTTTTCAAAATATCGATTGTTCTGTAATTTTAGTCTCCACAGCTGTGGCATAGAGTTAATTTCCTTACTAGAGAAGCCAATCTGCATAATCAAGATCTGAAACAATGGTATGTTTTCTGCTTTTCCTGCTGAGTGTTTGCCTAAAGTAATTCTTGTCCTATCATAAACTACTTTCAGGAATATAGAGCATAATATGTAACATAGAAGTTTCACATAAAAAATAATGCAGTGAATAATTTAATGTTCCTGCAAACTGATTGTATGCATAAATGTATGTACTTCTAGTGCCACTGGAAGAATAGTTTCTAGCCTTCCCACTTCCTGGAGCACTGTTCTTTACACATACACTCCTCTTCTGCTTGAAAACCCATGCACCCTTCATTTCCCACAGATGGCCCAAAGAAGACTCCCATTTTCCCAGAGGTGTGGAAAGAATTATATTTATCCAGATGCCCACATAAAGGCTCTCTTAGAATATGTCAAAACAATGACAGTTTAGAGAGCTGACAGGTGTGTGAAGCAGTGAGCCTCTGAGAGTTCTCAAACACTTCAGCTGGTGAAAGCAAAGTAGTAACTGGGCAAGAAAAAGCAGGGACAACAGAAGAACTTGGATAATAAATATTACTCCACAGGTGAGTTGCTATGGAACATCAGTGGGGACTAGAAAGATACAAAGGGTTGAAAAATAAGAATTTCTGCAATGTTGTTGACTGTTGGGCAGTCTCTTGCAACATAGGTCCAGGCTTCTCATGCTTAAATCGGTGCGTTTTGCTGACTTAAACATTTCATGCGGAACCTGTCGTTGTGTTGCAGGGACCCAATCAGCTCCACCCAAGGAGATCACCACCAGTTCAGTGTAGCTTCCTTCCCAGGGTAAAGAGAGAGAATACTGTGCAGGTACACCATTTGTCCACCACCTTCCTCAGGATCAAAATTGAGATCTGTGTCTGTGAGAGGCCTTGAATTTAGGAATATTTTAAGTAATCTCTTATGCCTTAAAAAACAGATGACTAAGCTTCCTCTGGTCTATATGTCTGTCTAGTGTCACACACCCAATGACGTTTGCAAGGATGAAGGGAATTACTCAGCCACATTCTCAAACAACACTTTGAACAACTCTCCTGTTCTGTCTTTAAATATCAGAGAGTATTGCAAGTTGTGATAAGCCATGTGGCTGATCTGCATTTTGGTTCCTCAGCAAGCTACAGGAGTCAAACCACTGTCTTAAGTACAGTTTGCTCCTCTAGACCACAGCTTTGAATTCACACCACACATGGAAAGCTAAATCTCCAAAGCAGAAGAGGACCAAAGCGTTGGTACTTAGAAGGAAAAGTCACTGGCTCTTTCAGTGAGAAGAAAAAAATAACTTGAAAAATAATAGTAATCTCTACTCATGAAATATGGGTTGGAGGAGCTTGCATACTTGTTACTGGAGCAGAGGGTGTATGAAAACTGAATGGGAGCTCACACTGGTCTTTCAGAGCCCAGTGCTGTACTCTTCCACATGCCAACAGCTTCCACTTTGGAGAGCAGAAGTTATTTGGGTTTAGGAAGTGCTGAGCTTAACATTAAAATATGCATTCATAAGCCTGAACACTTTACAGAATCAAAGGTCTATCTTTCCTACTGCACTGCTAGGGAAACTGAGTCACAAAGGATATGTCCTATTTAAGGACTGATGGTGAGTCTGTGATAGAATCAAGAGTAGCATTCAGTTCCTTCCTTATCATGATCTAGGGTCTATAGCACCCTATAGGCGATGAGGAGCAGCTGAGTGAGCTGGCGTTGTTTATCCTGGAGAAAAGGAAGTTGAAGCGGGACCTTATTGATCTCTACAGCTTCCTAGAAGGAGGTTGTAGTGATGTGGGGGTTGATCTCCCAAGTAACAAGTGACAGGATGAGAGGAAATTGCCTCGAGTTGTTTCAGGGAAGGTTTAGATTAGATATTAGGAAAATGTTCCTCACTGAAAGAGTGGTCAGGCATTGGAACAAGCTGCTCAGGGAAGTAGTGGAATAGCAATCCCTGGAAGTGTTGAAAAAGTATGTGAATGCAGCACTTGGGGATATAGTTTAGTGGTGAATATGATGCTGCTGGGTTAATGGTTGGACTTAATGATCTTGGAGGTCTTTTCCAACCTTCAAGTTTCTTTACACTGGATTATTGCTTCTTC
Source organism: Ploceus nigricollis (assembly GCA_013399945.1). Lineage (NCBI taxonomy): Eukaryota > Metazoa > Chordata > Aves > Passeriformes > Ploceidae > Ploceus > Ploceus nigricollis. The sequence goes on from VXBC01005334.1 coordinate 686,735, forward strand.
CCAAAATGCATCTGGTTCAGTCATGCTGATGCCCCAAGCCCTTTTCTTTGCTGTTACTTGTTAAATTATTTTAACTAGGGGTTAGCTACATTTTAATTTAGATTTTTTTTTCATCGAGATTGAGACATGTTTATTTAATTTAAGAAACCAAGCAAAACAGTCTTCTAACTATTGTTGCCTTTTTAAATAGGCATTGCATCCAAGAATCTCTTTTCAGGTTTTAATTGTTTGTGTTTCCCTTAGCTGAACTTCACTACTGAATGTTCTATTTACTTTTATCAAAGTTTAGGTTTTTGCTTCATGAAGGTATGAAGCTCTGCTACTTGCCTTTCAAGTTATTTTAATTGTCCTAACTAATTGAACTCTTGCACACAGAAATACCATTTAATTGGTTAATTTCTGTGAAGATTTTGGGAAAGTTTCTATGATAAGTAAGATGCAGATAAAACAGTGTTAGTTAGAGATGATAAAAGTCAAAGTCTGTCTCTTCTTTCCAAGCCTAACGTGGTTGGAGCATTACTCATTAATTTCAGATTTCTGATGAATTTAAATACTGAGTGTCATGATTTTATCTGTGTCTCCTGCTGCTCTCTGCTGTCTCACTTCTTAAGCAACAGGGATCAGATAGTGCCACTATTTTCAGGGACAAAATGTGTTTCGCTTAGTGAGACACCTTATCTGTTCTTGTGAACAAACAAGAAAACTAATGTAGCTAAAGTACTTGGGATTCACTTTACCTTCCAGGAGAACATTCTCTATCCTGCTTACTGTATTTTTTTCAAGACTGTAACTCTAAATGGTCTTTCATTTCTTTAATCACAGCTTTATGATTATATAGACTCTGCCTGTCATTGACAGAAAACTCTAAATTTGCTTAAGTCTCTTAGCATGTCCTGAGAGGCCAGAAAACCTTCTGGAGGCTTTTCTCCTCATGGAGAGTTGATGTTAAAATGCAATGCATGGAAAAGAAAGCAAATTCCATTTTTTTGGAAGAGCACTGCTGTCCACATATTTTTGGTAAGAAATGCCATTTAATGAGTTCAGCTCAGGATTCCTGTCTGCTGTGCCAACCCTCTGACACAGGCACTGAGTCACATGGTATTGTCTTTACCTCACCCTCAGAAAACTATGCCTTCACCAAATGTTTGTATATCTCCTGGTCTTTAGATGTGATTTCTCAGCTTGGGTGTGCATGAGGGAAGGTTAATGACATATACAGGCATATTACATTAATACTTAAGGGTGGATTTTTTTAAAGCCTCTGTGTGTGTGTGTGAGTGAGAATGTAAGACTTTGAGGATGGGGGTGACCCCTGCTGATGTCACTGAGAAGTTTTGACATTGGAAAAGGGCATGAGGAAAGGAGGTGATCAGTGGTGGGACCTATTGAGTCAACCATAAAAACTGAGCTTAGTTGTGATTCTTAAGCTCATATCCATGAGTTTTAGATATTAAACAGATTTGCTACTGCACAGGGCTGATTTAAATGAAGAGTATGAAAAACTTTAGAGGTATCCAGCTGAAGCTTGACACTGAGCATTGCTTCTTGGCTTTTTGGAAATGAGGGGCTCCAGACGTCACCAGTGATTTTGCGCATCTAAGAATGAGAGTGCACCTGAGTTGCACATCTGCCCTGTCAGCCCTGCAGCAGGGTTCTGTCTTTGAGCATAACCTCAGAAACTATGGAGGATCTTGGGCTACAGAAATGGGTACAAAAACCTGTTAAATGAGCATTATATTTGGTTGTGGTGCCATGTTCAGATCCCTAAACGTGAGTCCCTGCCTGCAGTTTCACAACTCAGGAGCTCGTTCTTGTGAAACAGTGTGCCTGTGGGTTCATCAATTCACAGAACCTCCCTCTCCAGCTCCTCCTGGCCCTGACCACATTGGCCATCCAGGGCAGCAGGAGGAAGCAGCCTGAGAGGGAGACACCAAGCAGCATGAGCCCTGCTTTCACTTCCTCCTCACTCCCTCTTCCAGGCACAGCACCGCTGGTCAGGGTCCACCAACTCCCTGAAGATGAGCATGGGACACACCAGGGTGCTCTCCCCACCATCATCCAGATAGTTTTCAACACTAGATTCTTTCTCTTTCCTCATTAGTTCTTTAGTTGCTATTTTTGCCAAGCCTTTTTTTTTGTCCCATGAGGGCTTAGGGGTTGGTTAGGAGGGATTAAGACCCTTGAAGGGACATGGTAAAGGATCTCTGCAGTTTGCCAGCATAAAGCTTTTCATCTCATTAAAATCACAGGTGTGCTTTCTGTGAGAGAATGAATTTTCCTTCTTTTCTCCTTTCTCTACCTGTGACAAAGGAGGCACTACTCCTGCTTTTCAGTGCCACTGTAGGATTTTTTTCCTTATTCACAACATTCCCCCTACCTCATTCCACACATCCCAGGGAGCGTCAGACCACCTCTCTACCACTGCAGCTTCGAGTCATGCTGCTTCCGTCATCCTCCGCTGCCTGCCTGGCTGTGAAGGCATCCTAACAACTCCCACAGCCTCCGAGTGCAGCAGGACGGGCAGAGCTACTGGCAGAGCGTGCTTTCAGCTCTCAGTGCTGAAGCAGGTGACAGATGTTCGGAGGATTTCTTGTCTCTGGACCAGCACTTCATCTGTTCCAAGTTATTCAAAACACAAACAGTGGGTTGGCAGGAGTGAAATATGTTCAGAACCAGGATGTCAAAATATGAATATATTTTTAAAAGACAAGTGTCAAAAAAAAAAAAAAAAAAGGAAGGTGTTCATGCAGTTTATAGGAAGATGTACTGAAATAGTTGAGATTGTCTTCTTTTAACCCCTTGGACTTCCATCTGAGATGTTCTTCCACTATGTCTATAGTGGTTTTCTTTCTTAAATGTTAACAAGGGCATTTTGGGTCCTGGGTCTCTGGTTTGCTGATGGATGGGCTTGCCACATTTACAAGGTGTTTGGACTACCAGCTAGCAACATAATTTAGGACTATCTTGTCAAGCGTATTGTTGCAAAATTGAAGTGAGATCCTGAAAATGTGTTGAGTGGTACTGTTGAACAGAGTGGTGGAGGAGACATTTAGTGAGAAAAAATATTACTCAAAAAAAAAATAGAGAGGAGCAGGGCAGAGATAGAGAGGAGAGCATGGCAGAAGTAAAAAATGGCTCGGATTTAGAGAAGAGAGGCATCTCTGCTTATTTCAATTCATAGTCAATATAGAAAGAAGAGTTTCAGGGTCCTGTAGCAGATGCAGCCTGCCTGCAGCCTCCTTTGGCTGCATGTGCATAGTAAGGCATGGGTGGTAGCTGACAGCAAAATGAATCAGCACCAGAGCCCTCTGAAAAGGGCTGTGCTGCTTTGGGTGAGTTACTGCCAACAGGGTGTTAGTAACTCCAGTCGCAGATAGAAAAAGATTCCTCTGCAAAAAACAGTTCTAATAAAATTTGAGAGAAAGGATAGGAAGTAGGTGTTTAAATACACAGTGGAAACAAAGTCCAAAAACAGAAGACAAAAGTAAAATTATTTTAATTATGCTTTTTCTTATTTAATGTGGTGATCACTTTGGCAAAAGAGAGGAACAAAAAAAATATTAAATACCAACAGGGAAAGAATGCTGAAAGTTTTCATGTCCTGTGCTTTTTAGTCAGCAAAAGATCTGTCATTATTACAATCAGGATGTCATAGGATAAGGGTATAATCCCATTATTGCTCTGCACTAATAAATCAGCAAAATGCTGCTTTGCTGGCTTTCCCCAGTTGCAGAAATAATTCTTTCTTCAGCTTTTGATGCTGTTCACGTGGGTGTCATCCACATAATTTTCTGTTCTCGTTGTAATCCTTGTCATCAGAACAGAGTCACGCAGTAACATTACCCAATCTAATGATAATCTTTGACCTGCAAATTAATCTGTTGCTATGCTTTATTTTGAGAACACTTCTGATGACAGTGGATCCTTGCTGTCTTATTGCTACTCATTGTCGTGACAATGTGCTTGGTAGGAACCCTTTGGGGTTTTAGAAGCTTTCTGTTCTCATGGCAAATCCTACTGATGCTCTGGCATTCTCCATTTTTGTTGAGATTTGATGTGAAACTGAAAGCTCCAAATGTACATGCATGGTGGATTTATGAATTCTAGTTTTGAGCTTGCAGAACTTTTATTACCTTTATAACAGTCTAGACTGTGACTTAGTGCCCATTCCTTTTTATTCCCAATAGATAGATGGCTGTGTGACTAGTGTAGAAGTGAGGGAACTGCTTTTCTTTTTATATTTGTGCGATTCTGCTTGCTTCAGCCCAGCTGAACCTGACTGATATTAATGCCAATGAAGAATTGAGCAAATCTGCCTGCTTTCAGTAGATGTTTCACATATTTCTTCTACATCCTCTTTTTTTTTAATGTTAATGTAAGCAGATTTTGTGAATTCTTATTCAGGAAGACAGCACATAGCCAGGGAAGGTACTGCATTTTTGTCTGAAATGAAAATGATAATATTTACCCATGATAGATTCATAATAAATGTCAGTTTGGATCTGCTTCTGTGCATTTGTGGGTGAACGATACTTAAACATTCATACATAGAGCATTAAAACACTTTGCAAAATATTATAGCCAAGGGCAACGTGACACCTACCTACCTTGTGCAAGAATCATTGAGTGGGTATGGAGAGGAAAGAACAGAAAAAGATAAAAAAGCCAGCCTGGGAAATCTGTATTTCACATAATTTAATCCAAACAATGATATGCCTTTATTCTCTCTAACCCTTGGGCTTAAGGTGTAATTGCTTTCTGTCATTTGAGGCATTTTGGCTTGGTGTGTTGTAAATCTGAGGGAGAGATGATCTGTGACTGGCTATGCTGCCTATCTGCTGGGTGATGCTAGAAGCATCCTGATGCCTCCAGATGCTCTTGCTTGTGTTGGTGGACAGTTTTTGGGGCAGACCCAGCAGGCTGAAGCCTAGATCTGAGTCCAAGTATGGAATATGAACCCATAATTCTGGGCGCAGACTTTTGACATGGGAAGTTAGAAGACATGTTTACTGCGCAGGGACACTTAGGAGAGCCCAGATACAAAACCCCTCCTCTGCCATAGACTGCAAACTGGGGGTGCTTTTAATTTCTGTCTGGATGGCCAGTAGAAAACAGCTGAAATGTCACAGCCTACCCTTAAAAAGCATTCTGATTTGGGGCTTTTTTGTTCCCTTTTCATTCATCTTTGTTTTAGGAAGACTTTATTTTAAATTTATTTTGTTACTAGTGGATCTGCTCAGTGGCAGTGTACCTGTTACATATATTGAGAACCTGACTCCTGACTTTAGCTGGTGCAAGTGACAGTGTTTTAAATTAAGCTGTCCTCCCTGCAACTATCTTTCTTTTCTTTATCTCCCCACCCAGACATAAATAACCAGGCAGCAGAAGGCAGGTAGTGTTATAAATTGTCAGGCTACACAATTGCCTCATGTTTTGCATTCTGTTCTCTTCCCCCATTATCATCCATTTTGAACTAAAAGTTCATCCATTTGTGGTTCTGCCATGAAAAGATGTTGAATAAATTGATATAGTAGTGTTTAAAAAGTATTAAAGAGTACAAATATATATCAATACATTGATAATGCTCAGAAACTACAACTGTAGTGCTTTATTACTGACATTTAAAGATTTAAAGGGAAGTAAAGTTTAATATAGGGAAGAGTGATTATCTCTCACAGTGTCTAATTTAAAAGTTGAGCTGGTTTTGCTCGCCAGTAGGCCCATGATCTATTAGTCCTGTGTTTCCCTTATACAGTAGGTGTTCCTCTAATAAAGGGTTTGCTATTTGCTTCTAATACGTCAGTGTGTCGTCCATCCCAGGTCTTCATGGTGGTTCTGCTGAACAGTTGCTGTCAGGAATCGTAATGAGATATGGCCCTCTTGCTTTCCTAAATGCTCAGCCAGAAACGCAAGGCACGGTGTCGGCCAGGCAGTCGAGGCAGCTGACAGGGGCAGCATTCTAGAGGAGCCTGGCTACCTCTCTGGGCTTTTTCATCAGGGCATTTCAGGCTGCCTCACTATTCCGCTGCCCTCTGGCTGATGCTTTGCTGTATTTCTAGCAGCACCATAACAAGTGTAAGCTGGTTTGCATTGCAGTTACTTTCAAAAGCATGGCTCTACTGTTGTGCAGCGTACAAGGATCAGGTCTGAGTTGCAGAAATGTGCTTACATCGTACCTAGAGCTTGTTGCCTCCACTGGGGCTCTGAGGGGATTGTGACTTCTCAAGGGCACTAGCCCCACACTGTTCCAGCCTGTCACATGCATGCAAAAAAGACTATTCCAGTTCTTCATGTCAGCCCTAAGTTTTTGTCTTTATTTATTAAAACATGCAAGGGTGTGCTTCTGTTCAGCCTAGAGAATTCTTGAAAGAAAGAGGCAGAGCAATATCTACTCCCGTCTAGACTATGATGGGCATATCTCATTTATGTCTCAATAAGTGTAAGAAGACAAAGAGTGGGTCAGGACATGCTGTTGGCCTTAAAGGGTCCCTTCCCCTGACTCATCAACTGTACCAGTGCCCGAGTTTGTAGGGGAAGGACACTTTGGGGGAGAAGGTGGGTGGAGATTGCTTTTTGGTTTTTTGTGTTTAGTTTTCTTTTTTTTTTCACTTTTTTTAAATCCCTAGCACTTTCTAAAATATCTAGTCATGTGCTAGGAAATAAAACCTTATCTGTGTTGCCAGTTCCCTCATGGATTTGTCTGAATGGTTGCCATCCTGTATAACCTTCAGATGTTATGGAGAACCCCACAGGCTGTAACCTGCTATCAGTTTTAGAGCTGAACTCCCCTCCCATTGCCACTGAAATTTAGATGGGGGGCGGGGGGTGGGGTGGGGTGCATAAAAAGCAGTGACACAATATGGTCCATTATTTTGTTTTAACAAATCAGGCTGACTTGCCAGATGGGTTTCCCGTTGAGAGCAGACAATGCAACACTTGTGTCTGATTTTTGGAACTCTGGGGATAGAGACCCAAAGTGCTGTGATTGAAAGTACTCTGGAACTGGTGAACCTCCCTTCCCTTTTCACTCTTCTGAAAATCTTTAGAACTGTGTTTTTGACAGTTAGTATAAAAAAAAGGTGGCATCTACATGCTTGAACCAATATTTTGGGATATTCTTTTGTGCAGTGCCAATCTCAAAATATTATGAATGCTGTTGAGAAAGCTCAAAAGGTCTAGAAGATAATAACATCTGAGAGAGAGCATGGTCAGTAAACTATTCTTCATATTTCTCCTTTTTCTTGTGATTTCAGTGGTTAAAACTTCAGGTGAGATTTTCATAGAAATAGTCACTAAGAAAAACAGCTTCAGCAGCAGGATGACAATAAACTTTATTATATTTATGCTGTTAGCTTCCAGGAGAATACAGGACTATTTGAATAGATGATCTGATTCCATGTAAGGAATCACTTGCCATGAGTTATGAATACCAGAGTGACAGCAGTGATGTATTCCAGGCTGAAGACTAATCAGGAGAATAATATGTGTTTGTCCAGTTAGGTGTTAGTTTTGCAAGTTAATCTGATTAGTGACAGATATAGATAGGGATAGGGCAAGGATTTGTTATCCACTATAACAAATCAGTCTAAAAATAAACATATTACAGAATAAACACCATGAATTGGGGAAATTGGTTTTTTTCAGAGAGATAAGAATGTCTTATTTTATCCAAAACTGGAGGCAGTCGCAGTAATGAGTGGGAGATGATTGTGATATATCAGAAACAGGGATTGGAGTTAGTACTAATCTTTGCTCTGGTTTTTACTTGCAAGTAGGAAGCTTTCTAAGAGGGGAACTCAGTGGTAGAATGTAAGTTGGCCTTGGTAAGTGATGTTAAGGAAGGAATTGGCAACAGAATGGGATGAGCGTCACATAATTTGGGGGTGGAAGGGAGAGCTTGAGTGAATGAAATATAATTATGCTTTCCTAGTTGGTAATGCTGCCTTGAAGTTGCCCTCCTCCCTATATTGTGAAGACATTTTCAGTGCAGCTGGAAATGTGTCACTAATCAACACACTACATGTGAACACTACAAATATAAAACCATTGGCATTTTTTAAGAGAAAATATAAAGGCTTTTCATCTGGAGGATATTTGTACTTGCTAATAGCTTCTGACAGTGATAAACTTGTGGGCAGTGTCATTTCACAAATGAGAGGTTAAAATTCTGAAGGATTTCTCCAAACATGAACCCAGGGTCTTTTTAAGGTTCCTGTCAGTGAAAAAGTCTAGCCCCGTCTGACTTGCCATCCAAACATGGACTTTTTCATTTTGTTGCAGATCTTCCTTTTCTTCTGCTTAGAACTGAGGATTTAAAAAAAAAAAAAGGAATATTTCAGGAAAATGCGCCTTTCTTATAAAGACATATTTTCAAAGGAATTGTTGTACTACCTATAATGATGCATCTAGTCAACCATCTTTAATAAGCTCCTGATGCCCTACTTCATTTGTGCCAGCCAACAATTCAAGGTGTGTGTTGGAAAATAAAGCTGTTTTTCAGAGCTGTACCCCTAAGCCAGAGATGGATGCCATTTCACCTGCACGTTCTGCCAAATGATCCATGATGTGTAGGGGCACCACCTCTGCAGTGGAACCTTGTTTTTTGTTACCTTGCTAGACTTCAGTGTCACCTTGCCTCTCATGATTTGCAGAAACTCATTCTGTGTTACCAAAACTGGAGGCTGTTGCAGTATGTGACATCTGAAGAGCAATTGGAGATATATGTATTCCTTTTTTTAGTGTTGTTTTCCAGACCATGTTCTTTTAGGGTGAGACAAAAAAGTCTCAACATTCCCCCAAATCATCTTTGAAACCACTCAAACATATTTTTCTAAGAGATAGAAAATTAACTAAGGTTGAACTACGCTTGGCTTGAAGTATTTTTTATCTCAGTCAGAATAACTTCTTTTGCATGTTCCCTTGTGTCAAGAATATGTGTAAGTAAAAGCAAAAAAAAAGACAGATAAGTGTACTCAGACAATGATGACACAAACTTGTTTCCTACCAGGCATGTTTTAGATATACCTTTTCTAGTTAATCTCTAATCATTGGTGTTCCATCCTTTGACAATCTGGCTTTGCTAGCAGCTTGTATCGGTCAAGTGTTGAGGCCAGCATCGTGCACTGAGCTTGTTCTCCCTGCTTCCTCTGCTCCTCTGCTTCCTCTTCTCCTCAGATGGTGCAGTCCAACACACTTCTTCCTCCTTCTGGTAGGGCTGCAGCACTCACTAGATCCAGGTCCAAATGGCAATCTGGGATAGCATCACATGCCTGTAGGGAATTAAACCAAGTTGTCTTTCCTAAAACCTTTGCCACAGCAGTCAGCCTGCCTGTTTGCTGGGTGAGCTGCTTTGTGAATGGGCTGGTGCAGAGCAGGCAGGCTGCATGTGGGCAGGGTGTGTGTGCACAGGAACATCCACTTAGGCACCTGCAAGGGGGCTTGTGTGTCCTGATCTCTGCTCATTAGGAATTTTTAATTCTGCTTCTTGCTTCAGCTAGGCTCTTGCATCATCCAGGGGCATTTTTGGGTACCTGCTAAATGCCAAGCTGCCATCTAATTTTTTTTAAACAAAATTTTAATCTTTTCTGTTTGGGGGAAAAGCAAGCTGTGTTTGAGCACTACTTCACATCTCTAAAAATAAAAGTTGGCTTTCTAAGTGCACAGCATACTCCCTCTCTCTCTGCCTCTCCATCTCCCCCCACTTCCCTCTTCGGGCTTCTTTCTGCTGGAGAGACTGGGAGGGGGTCATTCCTGGCAACCACTGAAGATGGATTCTAAGCGGTGCACAAGCGCACACATAGCAATTTGGCACACAGCAGGGACTGGGGGCGGGAGGCATTTTGGATTTGTCAGCTCATCGGCACAGCTAGGTTCTTGTCAAACAACAGAAGTTGCACAAGTCCCTGGTGGCTGAGATGCAATTGGTGAAGCTGTGCTGGTCTGAAACAGCAAAGATGTAAGGTCACAGGATCATTTGCTCCCTCATGCTGCAGCACAGTTGAGAAATTAGCTCATAATCCAGCATTACCTCCTCAACTCCCATTCCCTTTCCTGTCTTGTGTGCCCCAAATTTTATGTCAGTTCTGATATCTATTCTTTGCCTCTGTATCTTCATTTCCCTGTCTTTATGTGTCAGCAATTCTGTTAATTTGGATTCTATGAATGGCTAGGAAATTTTAGAGACTTTATTGCGGTCAGCACAAGCTTGTGCCCAGGAAAGATTTTCTCAAGCCCAGTGATTTCTAAAAGGTGATGCACATACTGAAGGAGTTACACAAGCTGCTGCAAAGCAGTATCCAATACAGGGCTGAATCAGGGGTTGTTTTTGCCAATATTGCTGCTGCCACTGATGTGCTATTGATGGTCTGTCAAGAACTATATAAAAATTGAAAGTGTATTATGTCCCTGGTCTAGGAGCTGAATATAGTCTGCATAGCATGACACAGATTTCCTTTGATGAGATGCCTCACACTTTCCTAAACTCATTTTCTGAGTGAAATTATTTTTTTCACTGTATTTTTGCATGACTCAGAGATGCCTTTTCTATTTGTGCTTGCAAGCAAAAAGCACTGGAGCTTTTTACGTCTGTGCTGTTTGGGAGACATTCTTTCATCTGCAGGTAAATACAGTGTAGTTTTGGATATGATTGACTTCCTTCCATGACTCTGTCAGTTGCTTCAATTCACGGTATCGGAATTTCTTTAATGTATCTCAGTGACAGGCCCGTGTAACTGTGTGGAATAAGTTCCTGCCTTGACCTCTACTGTGGTAGATGTTGAGTCCTAATGAAGGGAGTAGGAGGATGCTGACAGATCCCTGCTTTTGTATGTTCACAATCCTACCCCTGGTGCAGCACTGCACTCTGATATGGTGAGGGGCTGCTTCTCTGTGAGTAGGTGCAACAAAGTCCTCAGAAGTTATATTGGAAAAAAATTAAGCCAATCTGTCACATAAGGCTTGGCCTGGAATTAATCTTGGAGTAACCTGATGATCAATCCACCCTTCCCCAGTGTGGTAGATACTGCATAATTAAAGACTTCAGTAAGAATGGAGCTAGGATGTTCTGGAAATCTCACTTCAGGAGCAGTGCAGAGGAGCTGCTGCTCAGCCTTATCTGTCACAACACAGCCCTGCACATCACACAGACTATTCTGCACACTGGATGTCTGCTGCTATTTTTCAGATGAATTGATATACTTAAAAAACTGAAACAGAACAAAAATTTAATGATTATTAGTAGCCAAAGATAAGAGTAGATCCAGATCCATGTGCATCAAAACATTCAAATTTTTTGTTTGGGTAACGAAAGGGTGGTTGACAGAGTTCAAAAATAAGCCTCTAGTCTCGTGATCAAGGCATTCTGCCAAGTTAAGTCCTGTTGCGGAAATATGTGAATATTCCCTTGTATATACAGACTAGCTGGAAACTGGCATATTGCTTTTACCTTATAAGAATTTATTCTACCTATTCAACTAAAATAGCAACAGTTTTAAATTGCAGACGTCTCCCTTAGAGTGCTTTGTAGCTTAAGCTGGAGTGGGTAGTTTCTTGTAGACAGGGAAGGGGATGTAATTTATTTCTTTTGTAAACCCTGTCACAGCTCTAACCACCAGGTGTTTTTGGAAAAAAAAAAAAGCTATGACTTTGATTGGCCTAATCTTCAATATAACCTACAGATTCAGCTCTTCAGTTTTGCTGTGACAAAGTACAAATGACTTAATTCAATAGGAGATATTCGGAACCGTTGTATTGAAAACTAGAGGCATCTCCACAACAAGGCATAAGCCAAGTGTTTCTTTTGAGCATCCAACTCTTGTGGATCTGATTGTATCTATTTTTGTCCTCTAATACCCCTGGGAGTACATTTAAAAATACAGGGGTTGGAGGGGCTGGGCTAAAAAAATGCTTTTCTTCTCATTATCGTAATTTTGATTCTTCTGATAATGCGTGGCAAGTTAGGTCAACAACATCATGGGAGACCATACACTCCCTAGAAGTTCTATGATACCATTAAAAAAAAAAAAATCCACATATACATGAGAAAACTCGATAGTAGGGTAAAATCTCTTGTGGGAATTGCGTGCAGGCATATCCAGCTCCAACACTAGCCTCCTGAACAGCTTGTTTTGTGTTCTAAGGGCTTGTGCAATATTGAGTGATGACACCAGCTGTGCTCAGGTTCTTGAATTACAGAGTGAAGGATGGTGGCCATCAGGGGACACACTGGGCCTGCAGGAATGATTGGCTTGATGCTAGACTGAAAAGCAGAGGCTGAGAAAGAAATAAGTAGTTTCCTGAGTCTCTCTGGTTTTTACTACAAGTCTCTTGGAGAATATGGCTTTGCATGTCAAGTTTTTGTTCTGATATGCTTACCTTCTAGTGGTATGTGCTGGCAGGTTCTCCCATTTGCAATAGAAGATTGAAGGAAACAGTTACATCCCAGTGCTCTCAGAGGTGAGATAGTCTCCTACCTGCACTCAAGCTTTGCAGCTAGATTTGGTTTTCCTTTAGCTTGAATTATTTGTCATGAGAACTCTGGCTGAGGACACACATTTCCTGAAATGGATATACAGCACATGCCTCAGCCACAAAGATTCCTCACTAAACCGATGTCTCGTGCCTTCCTCTTTTAAGAAAAGCTGTAATTTTCTTCCATAGTAAGCTTAATGCTTTTGACAGAAACTGAACAAAGCAAAGACCAATTTAAGTAATTTGTTTATATAGGTGGCTGCACATAGTCACTTAACAGCTTGTGTCAGATAAAGACAAAACAGACTTCCCATGTTCCAGTTTGGCATGCATTATAAGGACTGGAAGATGTGGATCTGAATCCACATTCCTTAAGAGAAATGTTCCTTTCTCTAGCAGGCTGGATTATGTAGCTTTCATCACCTGACATCTTTTCTCTGAAAGGCTGTAAAATACCAAGAAAAATTTCCAAATCTAGCAATAATGCTATCTGAAAGATGTAAATGTAAATTTTATTTTTGTTTTTTTTTAAAGATTTATTTTAAAGATAGATTTTCTGCTTAAATTGTAATATGTTTAAAGTGAAGTACTTGAATGATTAGTCGGGGAATGAATAGACATTATTTGGCTATTGCAGTCTGGTGAGCCCGTCTTGATTTGGTCAGCTAGCAGGGAGCAATACAGCTAGCAGGAAAGCAGGAATCTGCCCAGTTCTTGGCCAGGTTTATGTATTACTATCACAAGAGAGAGTTGGCTGTGGAAATTAATCAAGTTTCTTTTCTCCAGGGATCAAAGAGGTTACTCAGAGGATGCAGGAAAAATGTAGGGATTCAGCTGTGTCACATTTTCTCTCTAATTGAGCTGTCTAGGGAGCCTCCCACGTTTTGCAGAAGTGGAAACATCCAGTTTCATTTTATCTTAGACTGCAGCAGCTCTCTTCTTTGGAAGCCAAGGTCACACTGTGCTTACTTTTGGTGTTTGTCCCTTTAATTTTCCTACAGTTTCGTAAATGCTTCTTGTGTATTTTTAAATTTTAGCTTATAATCACTTTTTTTTTTTTGTTTTTTTTAAGGCACCATCTGGTCCCTGATATAGTTTAAAATAACAATCTAGCCAGGACACAACCAGCAGAAGGACTTTACACCTTTCACAGCCCAGTATGAGAACTTCCCCACCTATATTTCTCCACAGACACTGTCACCATTAGATCCTGTTCCCTCCAGACAGGTCTTGCAGACAGCAAGGTCTTACAGCTTTTGCGTTCCATCCCTTTCGTCTTGAACATAGTTATTTTATGGAAACAAAATGGATGCATTAGAGAAGCTTACAGCTAGGAATGTGGGAGGTCTGCTGTAAACAGCTCAGTCAGAGAATTTGTAGTTGGAGCTCATGTTCGCATTTAAGCTGCCCTCTGGTGCTTACCACTTCTGCAGTGCATGCCTTCATCGTGTCCCCTGGAGACATCTGCAATATCCAGGGAGAAGAAGGAATCAAACATTGCAAAAATTCCTCAAAAAAAAAAAAAGAAAAAAAACCACCAAAAAAAACCACCAAAAAACAAAAAACCACCCCAAAAACGTGGCCCCAGTCTGTGAGTATTTTATTTTAAGCAGGGCATCAACATGCTATGTTATCATTGCAGGTTATGCTGGGCAGGAAGGTTTTTTTGATTTTGATTTTTATGAGTCACAGCACAGTTTATTTTATCTTCATGCTGTGTGCAACAGCACTGTCTGTCATGGTGCTTTCCCAGTAGCCACAAATCAAAGCATGCCACTAAGCAAAGTGATCGTGTGACTGTCACTCTCAGCACAGCTGAGCCTCAGCCTGGCGTTTCTCCTCTGGCTGTTGGAGGACCTGAGGTTAACAGTGCCAAGGTAGCAGAGACAATAAGTACAAATGTACCTTTTCCTACTTACAGCCAGCAATTCTGAAAGGACCTAAACCACTGCTAGAGACAAAAGCAGGCTGACGTAATGAACAGGGAAGGACTGTGAACAATTCTGAGACTTCTGCATAGGTTATCTCTCTGCCGGGATAGTCACTGCTCTTTTTGGTTTGTTTTCCTATAAACTAAAGGCAAAGCTGGACAATTATTTCACTGCAAGTTGCTCTGTGCCTGAATCATGCTGCTGTCCCCGCAGCAGTCCCCTGGTGCTGGCAGCACGGGTGGTTAATATTAGCCACACAGCTGATTGTCCCGCTTGGTGCCCTGCAACAGGTGCGGGACGGCCGCCGTGCTGGAATCCCGCCCGGACCGATGCCGGTGCTGGCACAAGCCTTCCCATTATATCAGGAAGGGCCATGTCCCGTCGCCACGATGCCCCGGCACCCCAGGCTGGCCCCAGCTGTCTGCAGGACGTGGAGCAGGGCGACAAGCACCCAAGGCGGCTGCTGCGGGGAGAAGCGCGCCGTGATTCCTCTGGAGTGGGGAGACGGGAGGTTCCTGGATGGCACTTAGAGCTGTGGCTATGGGGTAAGGAGAAGGTTTCTGCAGAGCCTCAGGCCCGTGGTTTTGCGGCATTGCTCTTAGAGGAGGGAAACGCAAACAAATAAGTACTAAAACCCAAGTATCAGCACTCTGAAATGAGCAAGTGTGGCTGCATTTGCTCATCATGTTGGCCGTAGTTTCTTTACAGCACAGTACTTTGGGTTTGCATTAATTTTAATTGGCACTCTCTAATTTTAGAATGCTCCTGTGAAAAGTTACTTTCAATTCCAGTGGTGATTAGATGGTGATGACGTGTCTTAATAATAAACATGGGACAGATACTGAAAAAGAAATCAAATGTGCTGGCTGCACTTCTGGGGAGGGGAAGAAGTGCTGTTGCTGTCCTCTAAAATTATCTGATCTGTCTGCTCTGGCGTGATATCTTAAGGTCTCCCATCTCTTTTTTTTAATTTTTCTATTTTTTTCTTTCTTACCACCCTTTTTTTTTTTTTTCTTTCTTTCATTTTCTTAAACCATAATAGCATCTTTTGGTAAGAACAACAAAATATCTGTGATGTTTACGTAGCCTAAATGTTAGAGAGAGGAAGGGGCAGCTGAAAGACTTGTAAGGTTTTACAGGATCACTTCTAATGTCCTGTTCCCTTAATGCGACCCCCCTCTGTTGACTGTGTGAAGAAAAGCCGGGCTGTCAGGCAGGTCAGAAGGGATCTGTGTGCCACAGTGTGACTTGTGTGTGCTGGTGCTGTGCCTACATGCATGCTCAGGGACGGAGCCAGGCAGGCTTGCTTAGGGACTCAAGCAGGCTCTGGCTGCAGCGTGGCAGTCTGCTGTGTGCTGGGAAACAGATACTGCTGCTGCTGCTTCTAAATTAAGGAAAAAAAGCAAAAATAAAAGAGGAGCTCATCTCTAAATTCAGTGATTTCTGCTCTGAATTGTCACAACCCAGGGCAGTAGGTCAGCCTGAATTAATGCTCCTGGAGAGAAAGATTGATGCAAGGGACTGAAATCAGTGGGAATCTCTCCCTTAACTGTGGTAGATTTTGGGTCAGCACAGTCCTCACTATTTCTATTTCTGTCTATGTGTAGCTGTGAAAGAACTTTTTTGGGAGTTGTGGAATAAATAAGCACGATCTGGGCCGAATAAGTACAATAGGGACTGACGAGAAAGGTCCAATTCCTTAAGTGTCAGGTGTCTCTATGTATAACCTAGGTTTAAGTTCCTTCCAGGAGAGGTTTTTGATTGAAGCCATTAAAATTGGACGTTGCTTTGACATGAAAGAGAGAAAATGCCTTTTCTCAGTGCTGCATGTGGGATTGTGCCTCAAAGCGGAGGCTCTTTGCTGTGGGAACCATAACATCTTAGGTGAATGTGAAATCCTTCCTGGGCCAGTGCCTCTGGCTGAGGACACTGCTACTGTGACACTACTACTGTCCTGCAGCTCCTGACCTCTGCACAGGCAGCACTGCGCTGGGGGTTTGACGTGGTTGTTTGGCAATGAGGACACTATGTAAGTTATGACAATCCCGCACATCTCGCAGTGCCTTGACTCATGCTTCCAGCAAAACCTTTCTCCAGCTCCCTCTCTATTTCCCACCACCCACCCACACTGATTTCTATTCCTCTTATTTTGATACGTGAAGCAGAATTTGCTGCTCCTCAAAGTAGTGCTTCAGCCATGCCTGAGCAGGAGCTCCCACAGGGATGGGCCAGCGCCGAGGGTTGGTGTGCTGAAGGGACATGTGCCAAGGCACAGGGAAGATACATGACTATCTCCCTTTGAAAGGCATTGATTTGTAACTTTGAAAGTGCCTCTATAAGCAGCTCACAGAGAAGCCATTTGCAAATTTGAATCTAGTTTTTAAGTGCAACATGAAAGTGGATTTTGCTGCCACTAAAATTGGCAGCTCCGAGTCCCTCAGGAGAGATGCAGCACTCTGTGTCACTGGAGAGCCAGATCTGTCACCTCGCTAAAGATCTTGAATCCAGGTAGGACAGCATAAACAGACGTGGATCTCCAGCAGTGCTGGGTACAGAACAGTGCATTACTAAAAATGTTATTTGTTTTTTAACCGTTATGATAAAACGCTCAGAGTTACAAAGGTTTGAGAAGAATAAAATGTTTATCCCACTTTGTACACAAATTGGTAATCTTGGAGAGAAGTTAGAGGGCATATCAAAGTAAATTTTACAATTAATCTTTTATAACCAAGGAGGTCATGCAGTCATTATTGTAGCTAGAAATTGTTTATATTTTTTTATTAAAATTATGCATCATTTTCAAAGGAAACTGACATTATGGGTTCATGAGCTCCTGTATTACATTATGTAGTAATGTATCATAACTTACCCTCCCATTATTCTACTAATTTCTTGGAAATTTTGCTTGTAATTTCACTACAACATATTACAAGAAAACCCAGTTACATTTAGAAGCATTGTGGAAATCCTCTCTTGTACTGTAGACACATGACCTGGTCAGATTTATTTTCATTTTCTCTTAAGGAAATAGAATAATATACTCTAGTGACATACAAGTCTAGGTAGCGAGAAAAACAATTCCTTTTACTTTTTCAACTATTACAAACACCTGCCTTTTCCTATACCCTAGGAGTGTATACACATATATGCATTTGAGAATATAATTTCTATCATATAAAGAACCTATGCTAAATACTCAAAAAATTGACCTTTTTAGGGTCCTTAGAGCACTGTTGGTGAAGATGATGATAGCCAAGCATGCAAGCAAGGTGTCCCTTGGTAATAGAATGACAATGTTGCTCTTCTGTGAATTTATAAAGGAACACACCCTTCTTCTTCCAGCACAGAAAATGTGATGATAGCCTGTTCTCTCCTCACCGAGGTCTAGAGACAAAGAGCAAGGGAGAAAGGATGTTTGGCAGAGCAATTGGGAAGAGAAGACTGGGACATTTTCTACTAGATGCTCTCCAGAGCAAAGGCAATATGCAGACAGGTTTGCCTACAGCTGTAATTATGTATGATTGAGAAAATCTCACCTCCTAAAAATCAAAAGAGAGAAGGGAAATTATAGAAAAAGGATGCATGAACAATCTTACTGGAGGCTGCAGGGGTACATCAGTGGAACTACATGACCCATCTCTTGGGGAGGACTGAGGAGGACGTACCCCTGTGGAGCTGAGTCTGTTGCTGTCCTGTTCTTGCCTGACTTGTTACTGACAAACTCCACTAGAACACTAGGGTAATGTTAACATGTTCTCACTAATCATGATTACATTTAGATGTCTTTGTCTTAAATCTAGATATGTCTCAGATCTATCTAAATATGGTTTTCCCCTGTTACTTTCCTGGCAAGTTCAACCACTTCTCCTTTGTTGCTATGATGGGAACTGCATCCTTATTTACTCCTTCATCTCTTCCCTGCAGCAATTAAGAAAGGTTGGGTGAAAATCTGTATATCCCTAGGCTAAAGACATCCATATATGTGCATGCAGGAGAGAGCAGGCAGGCACCACAATTATTCACGGGGAAGGAAACCTCCATCTATTTCTCCTTCAAAGACGAAGGAGGTGAGTTGTTCATGAAGCATGCAGGCAGGTTGGCTTCTCTTATATTAGGAGGAGGTTATAGGAAAGACTCATAAAGAAGGTGCCCACTCACTCCTTATCAACATGCTGGCTGCTCCAGGCAGGTCAAGTGTTAATGGAAGAATGACAAAATAGAAAGCAGCAGCGGCCCAGGCCCCTGGCCCCTGCAACGGTGGATCCCTGTGCAGTGCAAAGGCCCAGAGCAGGAGCAGGGCAGGTGACTACAAGTGATGGATGATGTTGAGACCTCAGAGAGAAACGATATAATAAATGGTTGGTCTGACACAGTAGGAAATGTTTGCATAGTGAAGTGACGGGTAATAAATAAGATTATATTGCTATAGGTCCTACAGGCAGTGCTAGAGCAAAAATAGTTTCTGATTTTCTTTCTCTAGGGAAAAAAAGGTACACAGGCAAGGACTCTTATTTGTAATAGCCAGGCATGGATAAAACCGTGTTTGCTGCATACAGTCAGTGTAATCTAAGGCTGATGCAGATCCAAGCCAAGTATGCTGTAGCTGTAGGTTCTCAGTTGTCATAGTTAAGGTTGCAAAACAACTTCCCTCACAGCTTGTCTAATGTCACTGTCTGGAGCTGAGGTCCCACTACTGTATCCATGGTTAAAACATCGTCTTTTCTTGCACTTCTTATCAGGGCTGCCACTAAGACTGGAACAATCAGACAGTTTGCCCTAGGCATTGACTCATTATATGTGATACATGATAATACATAGAGGGATACAGACTCAACTTCTCCCCTGAAATTTCCAGGTGATATGGTTTATTATTTACAATAGCTTTTTCTCTGGGAAGGTTGTTGTTTGGGTTTTGTTTGTTTGGTTGGCAGGTTTTTTGGTACGAATTTTCCTCTCTTGTTCATTTTTATTTGAATAGTAAAAACAGACCTTTATTACTGCTGCTGCAGTGGTCCATTAAGTAAGTTCTCCATGCTAGTTTTTTCTAGGTAGATAAATACTACCTGGATGCAGCATTGCCAATTAATAAATACTTTGATTATGAAATATATTCATTGCTTAACTGCCTGAAAGAGATTATTCAAGAAGCATCTCTTGGTTTTTTTTTTTTTTTTAATAGGAATGAGGGGACTACACTGGGTATATTTTTAACATTTTAAGCTAGTTTCAACAGTCTTGCCCTCAACTCCCTGAAACCAGTGAAACAAAGTTCCCTCTCTTTTATTTTTCCTTATAAACACCTAAGGAATGCATAAGAAATTTTATGTTGAACTTTTCTTTTAGTATGTGTCTGAGGGTTAGTGAGGAGCAAGGGAATGACAGTACTGAAATTACCTGCCTAGCTGCAATGTTTAAGGTCTTGTATGATGCATTTTAGACTACCTTCTGTGGGGAATTTTTGGTGGCTTCCTCCCCCTCGAGAATCCTACTTCATGCAATGTCAGCTATCCTGCTATCCATGTTTAAAGGACAGCCATACTGCAGGAAAAAATAAACTCACTAAAAATTCCATTTCACGCCACTGAGTTCTAGTTTCAGAGATTACCCTGCTGAAACTATGAGTTTTTGTGGGCCACTGGTAATTAGTTAGTTAATAAGGACCAGAAAAGCATTTGAGGTCCCCTCCCAGATGTGTTGCTGATGTCTATAGTGGGTCTTCTAGGACTATTCAAAAGAGTGAGAGTTTAGAAAATCAGCACTGAGGTTAAATGACATAGAACGTGTGTTTTTTTCATACATTTGTAATTTTAGAAGCTTTGTCATTTCAAAGCCTTCCTGTGCACCTGATTGCATATCTCCTGTTTTTCTCATCTGTGATAAGGGTTTCTGGGACTTAGGACTTGGCAGGGAGGGAAAACTATTTTGGAATAGGCATGTGACCTATGATCTGACTTAGAATATTAGGCAAAGACCCAACAGTTGCTGTATAGACCTAGCGAGTACCAGCATTTTGAAAGTAAGATCTGCAAAACAAAACAAAGCATTTTTTCCAGGACCTATCCCTTAAGTGTGGTAACTCAAAGTGACTGGATAGATTCTTGCTCCTTCCTCTGCTTCTGCAGTGCACTAAGCCTGAGTTAACTGGACTTTAGGATTACTTGCTGTTCAGTATAGCATTGACACGACAGGATTATAAGGCAGAACTTTCTGGCCACTGGAGTATACAATATTAAATCCTGCAATACAGTTTCCATAGTATTGCATTACATTCTCTCCTCATTAATCCCATGTTCCCTAAACCCTGCATTTTTAATGAACAAATAATTGTTCTATTACAGATAACTCTAATAGGGTCAAACCTATTTGGTAAAAAAGACTACACAGTTTTACATAGGTGAAAAATAGGGGTGGAGGAAATATGCGTGTAGGGAGTTGATAATTATATACAACACAGATTGGTTCCAACATCATATTTATCTTAATTATAAAAATATGTTTGATAGATAAGTTTCTCTAGAAGACAGCTAACTAACAACAGTGGTCTTATCTGGCTGCTCTTTTTATTTGTAGATTTAATATGCTTTACAGGATAGTTGTCTCTATAGTTATCCCCACTTTACAGATGAGGCATCCAATTTCTTGAAAATGAGAGAGTTAGAGGGCAGCACCAGTTGCCAGCCATGCTGTGTCCTCTTTGACTTTCTGAAGAGCATTTTTACAGCCACCAATAACACTGCTGCCCATTGCAGGCTCCAAGCAGCACATGCACGTCTGGGGGTTGGATTTCAGCCCCACTGCTCTCTTTTTGCTGACACTACAGTAATGACCTGAAACAAGACATTATTCCCAGGGCTGTGTGGACATTGCTAATGCCAATGACTGAGTAAAACTTATTTGTTGTGAAAAGGTGATACTTGTATATTACACCAGATCTTAAGCTGTTAAGCAAGAAAATCTCTACAGATTCTCATTTCACATAGGAAATAAATACTGAAGAGAAAAAAGAAAATCAATATTTTCAAACTGGGAATGTATGTTTATCAGGTTTCTGAGAGAGACTCTGGAAAAAATACAAAGTCTCACATAATAATTAAGGTTGAGGAATTTTGCCTTAAAACTAGAGTCTGTTTCCCTTTTCACGCTTCCAGACATTGGGAATATAAAAGAAATGTCAAGTCAGTAGGTTTCAGAAGGGCAGAGAACTGAGCTGTTCATTATCTTCCCAAATGCTTGTCAAGGCCTCAACAACACCCTGAATTTAAAGCCCCAGTGGTTGTGTGAGAAGACAACATGTGGAGGGGCAAGAGTTGTTGCTTTGGTTGGCATCAGCTGGTTGTGATGATGGTGTTGGCAGGAGACAATGCCAAGAGTTTCAGGCCCCATCTTGCTGAGATGAGCAAACAAGCATGAACTCCATCACTGGCTTCACTGTGACCCAGGCAAATACAACCATAGTCCTTTGGTAAGCCAGACTGCCAAAAGGTGAGAAGCGTAGCTGAAATGATTTTTTAGAGAAGGATATGTCTGAGTAAGCTTATACTAGAAGTCTGTCAGGAAAGCTCAGGAGTCCTCTGTGGATGTTTGAGCTGTGTTTGACTATAGGAGAGAGAGGAGATCTTGGCGTGGACCCTTCTTTTCCTTTGCTAGCCCAGGAGATGAGGAGGGGCCTTGAGAAACTGCACTGTTTCAACCACAGGCTGTTAGAGCCTGAACTCAAATTCCAGGATCATGTAGCATATTTGGATTAATAATACTTCTATTACTACTTTTACTTTTGTAGCATTATTTACACCATATTCTTGACAAATTGCGGAAGAGATTGGTTTGCCTCTTTTACAGGATGGATAAACAACTTGCCCAGGCAGGCTGATCACTGAGGCAGTTTTAATCTGACTCCTCCTATAAAGCCTTCTTTGGCATTGCAAGGAGGCTTCAGTGAACATCACAGCTGAGACAAGGATGGTTTTGAATGGCAGATTATGGGACAAAATCCTCCAGCCAGAGAAGGCTTTCATGGAGATGTCCATGAAATCTGGAGATGTCTACTCTCGCTTTCATGAACAGCATGAGCCAAAGTAGACATCTCCAGATTTGGCTCCCAGAAAGGGTGATAAATAAGTCTTAAATGAGCAGTTTTATTGACAAATACCTCAGCGTGTGATGTGTGAAAGGATCTGGTGCTTTTCACTGAGCGAAAACTGATCTGTGCCATAGCAGCTAGATGACTCACTACACAGGGATCAGAAAATGCCTTGTGACAAATGGTCAAATGCAGCACAGGGCTGATCCCATTGGTGTCCTGGGTATTCTTCTCAAGATGGTTAACTGTGCTCAGAGGCATCTCTGCACTGCTCAGGCTCAGAACCACCAGTTCCACAGCTCATATCAATTTTTCTGTTTGTTATGTAGAAGAGGTGGGAGACTACATATTCATCTAGCTTGGGATCCTGCAGAACAGCAAGGACCAAACCCTCCTTTCCCTTCTACAACTGTTCGCCTTCAGGCATTGAGAAGTTTAGGAGGGACTTCCTGAATGGTATGGCATCCCAACCATCCTGTTTGTTAGACACATCCCTCATGAATTTGTCCGAATTTGTCTAGTCCTGGCACAGGCTTATTTTATTCTTTATGGCCTCTGCAGCATCCTGTGGCAGTGAGTCACAGCTTAATTACACCTTGTGTGAATAGGTTCAATGCCTCACTGGAACCAGCAATTAGTACTTGCAAAGAGATATTTTCTGTGTGAAATGTACTTTTCATCAGTGCTACCCCATGAGAGGAGCTGCCTGTTGAAGCTCACAGGAGATAACAGTTTCAGGGGGAGTAGGGGCCAGTGCCAGCAGTTGTGTCACCGATGATCCACAGGAGAAAGTCAGGTACTGTCAGCGTGGTGTCACACACCTCGTGCTACCCAGCACTGGAACAATTAAAAAAACCCACATTACACACTGAACCCCAAATGCTTATTTGGTTCACTGTGGCCATGGAAACATCTGACCTATTTACACCTTCAGCAGAGTGAATAGTGGCTGGTGGAAGAGAAGTGGGAAAAGGGGAATGCTTTGAATTTGGATTTTGGAGACTTTTAATTTAGATGGATGCATGTGCATGTGTGCTCACAAGGGAGAGTCAGAGGAACATGGCCTGAGCAGACCAGGGGTTCCTGCTCCAGTGCAGCTGTGGCATTGAATCCTCCTTGAGAAAACATGATTTACCCAGAGCCTCTGCTCTGCATACACCCACCATGTCCAAAGGTCTTATGAAAATTCCTTCTTCTGTTACTTTGTCAGCAAAGTACTTCACGCTGTCTCTGCAGCATTCTTTCCTGAAAAGGCCCCAGTAGATGGGAATCAGCTTCTACCAAGAAAGGAAGGGAGATGAGGCTCACTCTGCACAAGGCTTGCCCGTGCACCTTACAACACTCATCTGCTCCTTGCTTATTTCTCAGTACAGATGGGAAGATGGGAAAGAGCAACGTGAAGTCATTTGGACACAGGAGACTGATGGAGCAGGAGATTTCACTTAATTGCAGCTGGGGCATTTACCTAGGCTGCAGATTCCCATGACAAGATAATGCCATGTAAGTTACCAGACCAGAGGCACAGCACATATCAGACTGAGCCTCCAAATCCTATTCTTCTGAGGGCATGTATTAATATAAATGGGCATATTAGCTTTTAGATAGCAGTTACCTGAAATGGACCCTAGCTAAAAGGAGATCTGCTGGAGAGTGGAAAATATTAAACTCGAGGTATAAAGAAGACTTCTGCAAATACAACATAATCACAGTGAGTATTAAGAATGAAAGGAACTTCAAGACTTTAAAGATCTGTTGGGAAATCTTGAGGAAGAAAGGACGTTCACTTTTGATATTAGTGAGAGAGTGTCTTTACTATCCCCGAAGCATCTGATTGATAACCATAGCATCAGACCTCAGGAATGCAAATTTAGTAGCTCTTTAAGATGAAAGCTCCCCCTCCACATGCTGTTTTTTTTCTTTTTTTAATTGCACATTTCAAAACCATTCATATTCTGGCAGGTAACAGTTTTTTATCCTGAAAGTAACGGTTGACCGAGGAACAAACTGTGCAAATTCTGTTCTCAAACACCAAAATTAGAGAGAAAATACCATCTGTTTCCTCTACAGCCTACTTCCCCCAGTTCTAGTGATATCTTCTCGTGGAAAAACACTCATGAAGCTAACAACAGGACACACAGCAATGCACCATAATGCAATGGTTTCTTTGTGTGTAGGGTTCCTCGCTAGAGGAGGCAGCTGGAAGTCCTGTTCCCAGCTGGATGGGGAAGATGTTCATAGCGCTCTGTGCTGCTGGGCTCCTGCCTGGGCTGGGTGGGATTCCTCTTCCACAGCAAAGGCTTTCAGGTGGCATTCCTAAGAGTTTTCTCCTCGACCTGTTACAGCAAACTGATGGAGCTTTGACAGCAGCTGTGACTCATTTCAGGAACAAATCCACTTGAGTGCTCATTATCACTTCAGCATCATTTACATTTTTCCCAGTTAGGGTGAATATTTTGTAGTCACAGGGCACAGGCTGTTTCCTTTGTCCTGGGAAGCCCGCACAAACAGACTTGCTACCTGTAAGTTCCTGCCAGAAGCTTTGCAACTGGATGTCTTTTTTTTCTGACTTCTTTTTTTTTTTTCCCCCTCCTTCTTGTCCTTTGTAGATGAGTTACACAACACTGTTTTTTCCTCCTCCAGAATCGCTGAGCAAATTTCAAGGCTGCGGAGGAGGGGGAGGAGAGACTGATGCACCAAGCTACCTTTGCCCATCCACTTGTGACTGGGGTATAATAGGTGCAGTTGATTTGAGACTGCCAAGAGTTTGCTGCCAAATTGAATTTTTCATAAACTGATTACTGCAAAGTGCTCTTGGCAGAGGAAAGTTAACACCTTTCTAACAAGCTCAGCTCAGCACAGCTCATAAAGAAGGATACTGCAATAATAATCCTCTTCTGGATCCTTGGCCAGGATTTTAGATTTTCCGAGAAACTGTTTCCACCCTCATTCCCTCACCCATGAATAAATCCACTTAAGGCTTTTTTTTTTTCATAGCTGTTGGTGAAGGCATAGGAAGACTTCTCTGCTGGTGTAAAGCATCCGGCCTCCATTGATTGCAGTGCTCTGAGTTAGTTTAGTGCTGTGGGGGTGATAGTATGATTCAGACATGGTTGATAAAGTTAATGGTAATCTACCCTTAATAACTTAATCTTAGCATTTTTCTCTAAAGAGAGCTATGGAGCCAGGGAAAGGCACTGGCTGAACTACTCAAACAATTTATCTGGCAATTTCTGCCTTGTGTTTTCTGCTTGCAAAACACTCATCCAGAAAGCTTTTGGTTCATAAGGGATTTTATTCTTCATTTTGTGTCAGTGGGTTATAAAATAGGGAGGTAAATTTAATTCCTCAAGTTACAATGTTGTCCTTGTTGCCAGATAACTGTCACCCTACAAGCAGAGAGAGGCCACTTCCAAGGGAGAAGGACAGTCTCCTATCTGCAGGCAAGAGTATCTTTGCTCATTCAGAACAGGTGCTAAGTGGACAGAGTTCCCTAGAATTTATTTAACTTTCATGAGCATTCATGAAAATAAAAACAGAAACCAGATTTTAGGAGCATCAAAGCTGATATTTGCAATTGCCCAAATCACACTTAGAGATCAAAAAACACACACCAAGAGTATTATTTTGGACATAGTGCATCCCTTCAGTTTAGCTTTTGGAAGCTGTGCCCACTCAGTCACTGTGGAGGACCTGTTTTGTGGTGGTGCCTTGATGTGAACTCCAGGCAGATATTCCAGTGGGTGGGCAGGGATCCCACAGTGTGAAACATCTGCTTCACAAAACAGATGCTGGGTGTAAGCAATGCCTTAAAACAATAATAAAAATCATAATTTCAAATCTCCCACACCTCAGATGACCTTTCTAGCAGGTGCTCCTAGGTTAAAATAAAAAGTGTTTTAGCAGTGGAAACAGGGAGAGAGCATGTCCTTGTTAATTATTCTCTTTGCTTTTTGTAAATTATGCTCTTCCTCCATATTTTTACCATTAAAACATGTCAGGGCTTCACACTTGCCACTGACATAGATGCAACAGAAAGCTTTTACTACTCCAAAGGGGAAGCATTTATGGAGGTGCCAAGGAGCAGACAACAAAGGCCCAATGTGCTGCTAGGTCCATCACCAGTGAGATCTTCTGTGGAATAATCCGTACGGTGTACGGGACACACATGGATCGTGTGGTTACGATTTAAAATCTTGCCATCTCTTTAGGAGATCCGAATGGTTTTGATGTGCTTTGAAACAAACAAGAAAAAAAGGAGTACTGGGGCTTTTATTCTCTTTGCTTCTAAGTGTCCGAGCAGATCCTCTTCTGCTTGGCAAGAGGGGGGGCTGTGTTGGCCCACGGAACAAGCAGGGAAAATTGGGTCGTGTTTCAAAAATTACAAACTCTCAATTTACAAAAATTGAGAGTTAATTTAGGTAATGTAGATATGTTGATATTTATAATTCAGTTTTTTTCCGCTATAGTTTTTTTCAAATATTGCATCACTTGAATAATTTTGTGGACCAAAAATCTACAAAAGCTACAGGTGGGAGAGGAAGAAACCTGTGTGAGGTCAAGTGAGGGATTCTTGTTTTCATTTTAATCCAGGAAAATTTATTTTTGCTACTCATTAGCATCCATTTTGAAATGAAAAGTCATTTTGATTTTGAAAATGAAGCTTTGAAATTAAAAGTGAATTTCAGTTAGACATTTTAAATTATGTTGAATGTTCACTGAAAATTGCCTAAACCAATGCCAAATCCTCTCAAAAAAAGCTTCATCGAGTGGCTTGAGCCAGTGTGTGCCAACTCTTCTCATCACAGAGATATTATCTATAGCAGTAGGAGTTCTGGTGTTAAAACAGAAAGGGCATATCATGAAAAACTGCCATTTCACCAGATAATTAATAAATATTAAGGAAAATTTTTTGACACGAGAAATGATATTGAATATCACTATGTGGTAGGAGAGAAAAAATGGCTGTGAATGTGCTATAGTTAAGTGTCAAAAGAATTTGGTGATAAAAAATCATGCATTTGTTGTTTTAATAAGAAAAACTGTGTTTTATTGTGGTTTTAACATTTCAGAAATGGAATAGCATGCTGCTAAGGAAGAGTTTTAAACAAACAAGAAAGACA
Source organism: Ploceus nigricollis (assembly GCA_013399945.1). NCBI lineage: Eukaryota > Metazoa > Chordata > Aves > Passeriformes > Ploceidae > Ploceus > Ploceus nigricollis. The sequence goes on from VXBC01005334.1 coordinate 714,334, forward strand.
AAATATATTTTTTTTTCTGATTTTTCTCTTTTAATCAACTAAGGAGTTGAGAGACAGACAAGCTGCAGTTGCAAAGTTCAGTTGCTTTGTTAAAAAAAAATTTGAAAAATTATTTCATTTCTTAAAAAAAAAATACTCCTAAAGAGGAGTATACGAAGCTGACCCACAAACACCAACCCTTTTCTTGCTTCTTTGCAAAATCACTTGTATCTGCAGCACAGCTTTAGTGAGATGTGTCTGTCCATCCACCTCTTTGAGTTGGGAGTCTGTTTCTTTTGGTCAGTGCTGAACCAGGAAGATTATGCCATGTTTTTCTTCTTGTCATGGCTCCTTGACAAGACTTAGCTCTTGCATGATTATATATATACTAAATACATTTTGATTCAGCCTCCAGAAGGAAGGTGGCTTTTAAAAACGCCAGTGCCAGGATCTGCCCTGCCTGGTACGTACGTGTCATTCAGCTCTTGCGTTGAAGGAGAGACTGATGCCAAAGACTCAGATGCTCTTTCCCTTCATCCACAAACCTCAGTGCAGTGGGGCATTGCCAGAGCAGGGGACACCAGGTTTGTGAAAGGGAGTGCAACTGCAGTGATTTCTCTGTAACCTGTCGTTCATCCTCACTGCTGTCTTCCAGCAAGCCTCTTCCCTCACTATCCTCAGCAGGAATGAAGGCACAGTGCCTCTCTGGACTTGCCCAGGCACGGGTCAGGTGTAGCAAGGACCATAAAAACCTGATGGGTTTTCCTACTCTGCCTCCACTAGGCAGAAGAGAAGACAGTGATTTGTTTCCTCAGGTCCATTCTAGTCCTTTCATCATTGTTAACACAGATGCCAGATTTGGGGGTGGCAGGGGGGGAACAGTTCTACATTTATTTTAGAGAAAATGCTGAAGTGTTGTTTTGATTCTGAACTGGGTGCTAAAATGCTCTTGACTTTCTCAAGGCACAGAATTCTAAAAATTCACTTAATATCCTATTTTACTGGCTTTTCAGTTCTGAATTTATTTTCTGTATTTTCCTCTGGTATGTCAATAGCGCACAGTGCTGGTTTTCGTCTTTCATTTGGTCTTGTTTGCAATAGCTGGAATACTTATTTTAATCGATTCTTTTTTTAAACGTTAAGAGCAGCTGCTGCTCCGTGTTGACTAGCACATCTAAACATTGCTTGTAGATCACAGGGTTTCTTTTTCAAATTCTGGTTGAAAGTGTTTTTCACTTGGCTTAATCTTTTTTGTAGGTATCTAGATACCGTACTTTTGAATTATTATTTTTAAAAAATAAAGCAGACTCTTTTCTTAATTTGCATGGCATTGTTATGTTAGACCATATAATCCAGCATCAAACATTTATTTAGACACATATCTTGCCTAGTTTCATTCAACTTGGAGGCATCAGGCAGAACCCTTGAGCAATTTGTTTCCAGTTGAGAGATATTAATGTTTCTGTGTGATAAAATGTTGTTGCTTTCTTGAGTTTCATCTTTCTGTGGCATTAACACTGTAAAGACAACAAGTGTTGGTAAACAAGGCGTTCAAAGAGCCAAACAGCAAACCCTCACCAGCGAAAGCAGAGTGATATGAATTAGAGGCAAGAACCATCTTTTGATCCACTAATACATACTTTGTGTGCACATCTAGATTGCTGTACAGTGCTGTCATTTACTCACTGGCTGTATGACAAATGAGGGGCCCTTGTCATCTCTGACCTGTGCCTGAGGAAAATGAGCTTTTAAAGCTATGATCTTGTGTATATGTACTGCCCAGTTTGCTGCCAGAGAATGTTGCATATATGTATGGTATCATCATCTGGTAAACAAATTGTATTTGCAGTTTGGTCAGCATCATTAGTTAATTAGACTCTGGCTGTTTAGGCACCTGGAACAAGCAGTGGGAATTTAAATTCTTCTGATAAAAGGATTTATTTATAATGAGTTCACCCCATAATGAGTTCCAGCCAGGGAGACTGACCATTAGCAGATGACTCACAGCATTACTATAAAGATCAGAGTCACACATTCAATTTTGTACGGCTTACATACACTCATCTAGAGCACAGATTCTGAAAACAAGTCTTTTGGCTCCAGTTTTTCAGTCCTGTTAAATTTGTTACAGTCCTCCTATGCCTGAAAGTAAACAGGCAGGATACAGCAGACGATTTATTTTATTTCATTTTTTTTTTTATTGCTCTTCCCCTCTACAGTTTCAAGAGGAAAAGAAGCTAAGTTTTTAATATTGTGAGAATGCTCAGCTCTTTTCAGCTGGGAGATGTCAGAAGCAGCTGCAGACCTAAATGAAAGGAGCTCATCTCTGAAAATTTGCTATGCTGTAATAAATGCAGGGTTCTGCTGGTGAGCTGCTGATGGCCCTTTAATGTCTTTAGCAGTACTCCAGGGCACTGTGGTTCCTCCCGATCCCTTCCCCCCACTCCCTGCCCACCCAGGCTCAGGATTTCATTGGGTGAAGGCAAAGATTTCACTGCAACACTCAAGGGCTATGCTGAGTTTGAAGAAAGGGTCATGCCTGGTTTTATCATCCAGCCAGCAGCTTCCCTTCAGTCCAGATTGATGTTCTTTACTGGCATATTAGCTTTAAACATTTGGCTCCCTGAGTCACATTCATATAATGGGAGTTGTTGGTATGCAGCAACATGGGGGTTGTTATCTATTTATTTTATCTAAGTAACATATGTTATGCAAGGAAAAATGTGTTTTTCCAGCATCCTTGTGACATATTTTCATGATTAGTTACAAAGCACAGTCAAATGAAATCCAAGATCTACCTTCCAGCCTTCCGGTCCCTGCTCCTCCTTCATTAATCTGTGATCATGGGCATCTGCCAGTCTGGAGACTGGAAAAGTGTTAAGAACATGACAGATTCCCAAAAAACCACTTTTACAGCTGGGAAGTGAGTGAGCATAGCATATGTGGATTTGGTAAAAGGATCTCAGAATTTGAAGAAGACTCTGGGAAACCATTTGGTTTAAGGGATGTTGAGTCTCATCAAGCTGTATTTGATTATGGGATACGTGAGGCACGGTATTTTGGGCTGGCAAGTATAATTCCAAGGAAAGGGGGCAGTGTGACTGATGGGCAAACCAAACACTGCCTGGAGCAGCTCTGGGTAATGTGGAAGAGCTACTAGATACTTGTAATGCTCAAGAGAATCACTCTGAGGCAAATGGGCATATGCAGACAGATGATAAAACCACAGGATAGTTTGGATTATTTGGAGATTATCACAGCTGAAGGGCAAGAGTACTTTCACTGCTGGGTACAAATAGGACTAAAGTCAGCATAAAACCCAAAACCTCTCTGACAGAGAAGGAAAAAGGCCAACTGTTGGGATCCTTCTCAGTCTAACAGGGACATTTCTAGGCCTTGATAAACACATGGTTTGAAAAAGAGCCGTATGGGCTTTATGAGGCTGTAGCAAATGTGGTGCTTGGAGCCCTGCAGGAGGCACTGAAGCTGGCAGGACTGTGGTCATGAGCTGTCACCACAGTCACTAAAGCTCCATGGTTAAAGGCAGCAGTCCCCACTGCAGCAGGAGGCTGGATGTCTGAAAAAGCCATGGTTTCCAGAACAAAGGATATTGTAGCAAAAGCAACTGAAGATTTATAGCAGTCTCCATCATTTGTCCTGACTCAAGAGGGCATAAGTGAGAACATGCATGGGGGAGAAAGTTCCATGTGAAGGAATGCTAGCTGCAGTAAAAAAAATAGAAGCATCAGATGACCCAATGGTGATAAACCCCAGTTCCCTCAGGCAAGTAATGCTCTGGTAACCTCTCACCCTGCAATTCAGCCCATGCCTGTATGTCAGACCAAGCAACAATCACTGAAGTCAGAAGTGATCTCTGGAGTCTGGAGGAAAGGACATCAGTGGTGAGACCACCAACATCCCCATGAGCAGAAGGTGTATGGGGTCTCCACCTCATGGGAAAAGATCTGCTGGTAAAAAGCTCTTTTTTTTTTTGTAAGCTTAGAATCCTAACCTGAGCTTACCCAGCACTCAGCTGGCAGGTGTAGCGTTATAAAGAAAAGAGAAAAGAATCAGCAATCATCATTATAATGAAACATCAGTTTTTCCATAGCTTGGAATATTGCAGTAAAATACCACCAGAAAGCAAGTTGGTCTGAGTGACATGATAAGTATTAACACTGGGAAATCTTTTTTTTTTTTGTCTTAAATTCCTCTCACTTTTTTATTTCAGATGATGCTTTTCCATTAGTTTGAAGCTTTTTCAGACATAAATAGTCCATTATATAAGACTTCGGCCACCCCTTTTCTTCTAAAGTTGCTCATTTGTTCTTCTATTGTAGTAAACCTTTTTGTAGCTAGGATATGCCATGAAAATGAAATGGTCCTTTTGCTCCTTTTTCCCAGCATGCTACCCAGCTGTCCCAAAATCTCTCTGCTCTGTAATACTGAATACTTCAAGGCAGAGGGAGATAAACAGAAAGAGCCCAAAGTACCTTTTTATGGGGCAGTTTGCCATTTGGCTCGAGCCTGTCTGAGTCAGAGTTTAATTGTATTTGCTGATCATAGTTTTGGAATAGGTATTTTAAACTAGATGTTATCTATTGAAAAAAAATAAAGGAGAGGGTGAAAGAGAGGCAAATTCACACTTTAAGTTATCTGTATGCTTTTAATTTTTTTTTCACTTTTAACATAAACAGTCTAGGAAACTGAGAACATGCACATTATATTAAATGCAAGTAGAGACTTTGGAGTTCTAGTTTACCAAATATGTGCAAAGTCCACACATATAATTAATCCCTGATGTTGCAGCCAGGGTGAATTAATTCCAAGATCTATATAGAAGCCTTTAATTCCCTGGTTTGACGAAAACCAGCCATGTTCTCAGCCATGTTATAGTAGCTATTCGAAGCATTGAGGATGTGGTTCCTTTTTTACCCAAAGTGCCCCCAGTGCCCTCGTTGTTGTAAAAGAGTTTCAGTGGCATTTCATGCATGAGCAGCCAACACAGTTCGTTCACCCTAAAACACCACAGCCATTAGCTAATGGTGACAAGTTTGAGGGGCATTTTTTCCAGCTTGTTTTGGGGGACAGAGGGTTGTACTCCCTTATCCAGTGAACCTGCAATTTGAAATTCCGCTGCTAACTGTATTGTAGGAATGAACTATAAGGCTGTAAATTGGAAGATGGGCTATTGAAAAAAAGAAATATTTTGGGAGTGTCTTTCTCTGTATTGTTTCTTAAGGGAGTAAAGCTGCATTACTCAACCTGTATAGGAAGCATCCTGTGAATTGCAGTGGAGCTCAGGAAGGGCAGGTGTGGAGGCTGATGCTCCCACCTCTGCACTGCCTGGGGAGTGGGCACAACTCTCTCAAATTTTGGCAGGTGAAGTGTGACTCCCAGCAGCCTGAAGTTTCTTACTGGCAAAGCTCCTCTCCTCCATCGGGGTCCCGTGCAGGTGTTTCACACTTGATCAGAAGAATCCAGCTCTCTGTGGCTAAACTGTTTCCAGGTGCAGGCAACAAACTTCATGTTTGTCTCCTCATGCTCCGCCTTCCCCAGAGCAGCCTGCAGTAGCTGTCAAAAAGTAGTATCAGTAAAAAAAAAAACCCTTTTCATAGCTAATTTTCTTTTAAAATTAATGATCACTGTAAAAAAAACCAAACCAAAACAAAAAAAACCATAGAAAATGACCACCACTGGGAGTTTGGGGTGGAGTTTGTCATGGTTGTGGACTGGGATGGGGGCAGAACATCAAGATCTGTGTTGTGCATGTGCATTTACCATGATAGCTTTTCCCTCTGAGAGTGATTCCCAGGTTTGTTTTATTTTCAAACTTAGCCTCCAAAAAAAAGTAAGAGAAATGGAATAGATCACGTATAAAGTGCCCAGGTGGCGTGTCATTGGTTTAGGTCTTTCATCCTTAAACTGTGAAGAACGTTGTGAGTTTCATAAAACCTGAAGGATACATCTGTGTTCCTCCGGCAGTGCAATAATAAAATCAGCAAAGGCTGATGCTCCTGCGCGGCTCCATCACTCACAATAAATATTTGAAAGGCACTACGGCTCTGCAGTAAATGAGGCTGTCAAAGAAGGCCACTTCCAATAGCTCATACTAAATTATGGCGTGTGTGCAGAAGCGGCTCTTCCTTCATTCAGCGCTTAATGGCTGGTCTTGAATGGCAGGAAAGAAGAGGGAAGCTGGTGCTATTCAGCAATGTATTATCTATGTAAATACAGGGGCAATGTCTTGAACCCAGTTCTGCTGCCTGCCCTGAACCTTTCAAATGCCATGGAGCTTCAGCATCTCTGAAGAGGTTGGCAGCAAGTGCTTGGAGCAGACTCCTGTGGGTGCTGCACGTTGTGCTACCCACCACTCTCCCTCTTTGTGGAGTATTTTCCTCTTCCCTGATGTCACTGAAGCCATTCAGGCTGAAAATGTGTTTGGGTCTTTGTGTATCTGCAGTACATCAATGTCTCCTCACTCTTGGTGACTAGGAATAGCCCATCCTTGCCTGCCCTGCCTGCCTCTGCCCCCTCCCCACCCTGCTACCAGCTCTCCTTGCAGCCTTGGTCAATTCAGTCCCTCTCTCTGATTGCAGCAAGTACCAAATGGCACTCCCAACGCTTATTTCTATTTTTGTGTGGATTAGATGGATGAAAAGCTCCATAGAAGGGAATTATTAGTAATTGTAGAGTGAATTATTAGTATTTATTGTGCCTCTGGCAAATTCTACCTTTTTAAAGGAAGTGCCAATAATTAGTTATGGTGTTTTAATTAAAGAAAGCAATCTATAATTAACAAAGGGATGTTGTACTTTATATCTGACTTTTATTATTTTTATTAATCAGCACTACTTCACAGATGTTATATTTTGAATTGTTCTTACTGCTCTTCTGCATATTTTTTCCCCACTTCAAGGTGCACTAATTGAGTGAAATATTTTCATCAGGCTTTAAGACGCAGTCAAACTGACAGGGAGACTCTGTTCCTGTCATACTGGTGCTTGTGACAGTGTTGTACAAGTTACTCCAGACATTCTTCAGAGAATGTAAATTTAAGTTCTTGTGCTTTAGTTTCAATGCTTTGCTTCTTCTGTTGTGTAAGTCACCTGCTGAACTTAAATCATATAGGTAATTTAGAAACTTAGTTTACTACCCAGCTTCTTCTCTTCTCATTTGTGGTGATTTCTATTAACTGAGTAGTTAGGCATCATTGTATAGTATTTAGATAAAAATAGCTTGTATCATTGCCCATAGAAAAAAAATACTTTTCAGTTGTTCTTTTTATTTCTAAAATTTAGCTATGTGGTGAACTCAGACATTCTTCATGTCAGCAAGATGTATATCCCAAATGGCCAGTTTGACTGTGAAATATATTTTGTTTTAGTAAATGGTTGTTCTTCATGTGGTTTTTATCTTAGTCTGGATAGCTGAAATTGATATTAAAACCTAGTAAAGACCCAGGGATGATACCTGAGCAACTTTCAAAGGGCTCGTATTTTTCTGTATTTTGCTTTGGAGACGTATGCATTCAGTTGTAAGTGTCTAGCTGAGAATGTCCATGGACATTATTTTCCTACAAGATGTGTATGACCATTCATCAGTTTGTGTGTTCTTTAGAGACATAAAGAGGCACAGTCTCCAGGATTGTATGCTCCTTAAATAGGTTGCTGTGTTGCAAAAGCTGGCAGAAAAATTCCTGAACAGCTTCTCACTGCCGGCATTAGCAGTTAACACCTTTCCTGTGTATGACAGGCAATGTGAAAGAGGTGTATGGTCACCTAAGCTCTCTGTGAAAAGCAGAGTAAAATGGTTCAGAACTGTCAGTACTACAAGATTTATATTCATTCCTTGCTGTTATGTCCTGCACACACCGTGCAACCTCTAAGCTGATTGCCTCCTGATTTTAATTTTCAGGCTAAGTCCCTTGACACTTTTGCAGTCCTCACAGCTTTGGTGGCGGAGCCATTCCTGCAAGATGTAGCCTGATCAAGGGATTGTAACTGCAGATTTAGTCTGAATGTTAATGGATGTGGAACTGATGTAGGAGGGGAAGGGGAGGAAGATACTTTCCTTCCAAACAGAGATGCCTGTAGCCAGGTGAAATTGGTGTGATCCCATCAGTCTCCTGCTTAAAAGGCTCCTGCTGGGGCTGCAAGAAACAGCGATGTGACCCCTGCCTTGGAGCTAAGGACACACATACACGTGTGTATTCATCCAGGTTTTGCACTGGGGGCAAAAAGACTTTAGCTTTTTCTCTCCCATTTCTCCCTCCTCTTGTGTCTTCCCTCCCTCCTGCAACTCTAGGTCTAGATGTAATTGCTATTGTTTGTTTTGAAATCATTTGGGAAACTTAAGGAAAAAAAGAAGCTTAGCATATTGCTATCTTGCATCAGCCTTAGTTTCCTTATTTATCCTTAAAGATACCTTTTAGAAAGTGTACCCAGGATTTAGGATGCCCAAACTGACTATAAGGTGAATCTTCTCAATATCCTAGTCACCTTTCCTCCTAGCTCCCCTCCTAACTAGTGTCTCAAAATAAGAGAGACCTTTCTTGAGGGAAAAGCTTACCTGCACTTACTTAGAGATTTAACCATAGCCTTAAACGCTTTTCCAAACAGGAGTCATTAAGTGAATCACAGACTTGTAAAAATCTCTGGCAGGGAAATGTTAGTTTTGAGGCTTCCAGATGGTTAACCATGCCCTTGTTTTCAACTCCACTGAAGAGTGCATGAAAAGACTCACAGCTAGAAATACTAGGGCTTACATTTATTTATTTATTTTATTTTGGTTATATTCCCATGAACACAAGTTCATGATCTTCTTGAAAGGAAAGTTGGAGAATGTTGGCATTTACTAAAAAGGAAATGTTTTCTTGTGCCAATGTGTGCATGAGCTAATGCAGTTTTCTAGGGTAGTGGAGAGAATGTCCTGAAAGTCCCTCTTCCTTACTGCTGCTGAAGGAAAGAATGGAAAGGAAGAGGCAAGAGAGCTAAAGATGGAAGGAAAAAAAAAAAAGAAAGAATTAAGAAGCTAATAACAGTGAAAGCTCACTGCCCAGGACATGTCTCTTTTAGTGTTTGAATGATTTTTCTTTGTAGACAGCTTTGCATGACACTATTTTTAGAATCTCTTTAATAATTGAGCTCTAGTGATTGTGCTCAGCAGTTAGAACAGGCAGGGAAAATAGCATGTCAAAGAAAGTGTGCACCAGGGTAATAATTTAAATCAAACCACATTAGACTGTGCTCCCCGTTCTTCCTCCCCCAGAAAGGTGAAACGCTGCAGAACACTGAGCACAGGGGAAAAATGAAAATTGGTCAAGTTTACAACATGTAATAAAATCCATCAAGAGAGTTTATGTTTTAGAGGTGGAGCACAGGAAGAGGTGATCTGGTCAGCTGCTAATGAATTGCTGTGACTAGGTGGTTTACGAGGGGAGTGCCTCAAGTTCCCACTGTCATCAGTGAATTAGGAGAAAACAGCATGCCTCTAAGTTGCAAGGAGAGGATTGTCACAGAGGAAAAACATTTGTCAAACCACTCTGAAAGAGGCATAAAACAGCAGTCCAGTGACATGCAGGAAGCTCCAGTGGCATTGTCACTGTGGTATGTTTCGTTTTTGCCTGGCTGTACAGTCCTGGTATGGAGCTGGGTGCCCACTCTGTTCCTTCCAACTGCCTCATACAGGCAGGTCTGCCCATCCTGATTGCAAAGGATTGTCCCTAACACCTCTTCTTACAAGCAGCAAACTTGGGGCTCTCACAGGAAAATGGCTGAGGTGTGGACAGTAAATCCACAATCAATGAATCACTGTCTAATGTCTCTTGAAAATACAGAGACAGCAGCAACTATGGCAATTTGTAGGTTATTACCACACCCTTTGATTTTTTGTGAACTCTATCCATCCTAATACCGCTAGTACAAATACTATTTTATAATATTTTTGTTTTTCATTCCATTGTGATAATTTTTTTCTAATGGTATGTCCAGGCCTGATGACATGGTTAAGTCCTCTTTAAGAATTCCAGACATTTACCTTGCAGTTACATGTTGGCTGCCTTGTTGTAGATAACATGTTTCATTAATACAGACTGAAAACATTTTGAAACAGAAAAAGAATACAAAGTGTTAGGATTGGCACTAAGTACTGACTGGCTTTAAAGGTACAAAAATAGAAAAAAATTCTGCTGTCATCTTGCAGTGTAATATTACAACACAGTAATAACTAGAATCCATTTTTGAATAAACCTATGGGAACTGGTAACAAATTCATAATTTCAAAATGAAATTACAAGATTCAAGCTTCTATTCTCTAGAATTTTTCTTTTAACACAAAAGCTCTTCCCCTTAAGAAGACTGAAACAAAGATATTGAGAATTTCTTACCAACAAAAGAGCCTGAGTGTTGTCCTGCTCTGCTTGTCTGTAAACTGTGTGTGAACTTGAAAATACACAATAATCCATTGGGAGTGGGTGTAAGGCTGTTATAGATTATGACTATAAAGAAGCTGTATTCGCCTCTTAGGAAGTTTGATTTTCCTATCAGCACATGGAAGATTCTCCTCAGCATTTTTTTTATTCAAACCTTTTACAACTACTGGACTTTATTCTTTAATATTTCAACTCATATTCTTATCTCATATGACCTTCTTCTTCCACTTAGTTTGTATGAAATAATAATATTGACAGTGTGATATGAGAGATATCTCTATGATAAACTGGTGTCAAAGTTATTGGCTTCTCTTCAAGTTTTAACTTGTCTGTCAGAGTGAAAAGATGCTTTTCAAAAGCAATTATAATAGCCTAACTCATAAAGATCCACCACAAATATTAGAAGTATCATACAAGACATTGGCCTTCTCTCCTGTTCTGACCTAACTTGGAAAGGATTCCCTTTGAAATTCAAGAAGACTATTAAAATTAATTGACATCTCTCTGTTGTCTTCATTATTTGGGCTTTTATTTCCTTAAAAAAAAAAAAAGCTTTTTTTTTGCTTTGCTTGTACTAATTTTTAAAGATATTTACTTGTTTTATTTGCAACTAAATTTTAAGCTCCTGAGTTTTGACCAAATATGAATTGTTGTATCCTCGCTCATGAATTGTAAGCTAACCAGAACACTTAGCTTAACCTGGGAGCTGTCAAGCAAAACAAAAAGTACGGAAGTTTATTTCCCAGGATAAGTTATTCTTCAATAAACATGTAGATAAATAGATCCAAATTGTTAGCACTGAAGTGTGCATTGCCTGTCTGCAGGCAAACTAATTCTAAAATTAACATATCACATAATAAATAATAAAGAAATCCTGGCATGCTTGTAGAAGGTACTGTGTCAAAAACTGGTAGTTTGAAGACTAGGCTGAGGCTGTGATCACTGGAGCAACAAGTGCAGGCTTGCCTGGGCTATGACAAGTCAGGAAGAGGCACAGAAGTAAGGAAAATATGCACCTGAAGGCAGATTATATAATTTCCAGTTGTCTATAACTGGTGGCTTTGGGACTGAGATGTAACAGAGGGACTCTTTGTAAAGCCTATGATCCATCCTTTCCTGACCTGTCGTTATGGGAAGATTAGCCTGAGAAACTCTCAGGTGAGTCCTGCACCCTGCTGGTGTCAGGAGGCAGGGTGTGAGCAAGATAAGATGTGGAAAACACTTAGGACAGTCTGCTGCAGCCTAAAGGGTCCACACAGAGAAAGCCCAGGAGGGGTGTGGGCTGTACATGACAGATGTCCAAGGCGACAAGTCCTAGGGCTGAGCCCTGGGACTGGTGACTGCAGCCATGGTGGGACAGCAACGGCGGAAAGGGCAGAAGTGCTTGGGGCCAATACTCTGATCTCCCTCCCTGGGAGGTCAGATCGGATTCAGTCTACCTTTTCCCCCACCCCGGGAAAAAAATGCACTAATTTCTCTCCAACAGCACCTGTACTAATCCAAAATAGAAAGATTGAGCCTAAAGTGTTCAGTATCACAGCAAATTCCTTAGCCCCTGAAGAGCAGAATGTCTTTCTCTGGATTTTTTCTTTGATCCTCTATGTGCTTGCCCTGTTCCCGAAGTGCTTGCTCTGTCCTCCCTCTGTCCTCTCCCACAAGGAAGAAAAATGTGTTTAGGGCTAGCTGAGAGCTTGCACACAGAGCTTGGCTGTTTGGCCACTACCCAAAAGAACTGGCAACAGACAACTTTTACCTGTGTTTACCTCAATAAAAGCAGTGTCTCGGGATCTGCCTACCTGCCCTTGTCTATAAAATTTGTAGGACCCTAAAAGTCCTCATGAGAGCTCTGTCCCAGTGGCCAGGAGGAATTCCTCAGTTATGTGGGGAGTAAAGAGAAGAAGGGGAATGTCACTAGACAGCACACAGGCAGTGCCATCACTTTACCGAGCTGGTCTCACAAGTACACTGAAAGAGAAGTTTGGCCTTCAGTTTGAAAAGAAGCTATTTTAAATTTGTTAATGTCATATGTAACAGAATGTTTATAGCACTATCTAAATGCTAACCAGAGGGAAATATCATTGCTAGTCAGTGGGCTTTTACATGAATAAAAGAAGAAGTAAACTTTTATTTGGAGACTTATCAACTGATAAGAAAAAGTTACTGATGGAATAACAGAGGGATAGATATATATGAATAAGCAATAAAAAATTAATTATATTGTTTTCTTTTCAGCCTCATATTTGATTTTATGCTTACTGAATGTTGGCTTCTATTTATTGGGGAACTTAATGTTGGAGTTATATATAAATATAACATAGAAAATAAAAACAAAAAACAAAACAACAACAACAAACCCAGAAGCATGAATTCCTTGGAACAAAAAATTCATTGTTTATGGTTTAGAGGTTGGCTGATATGCAAAGAATATGTGTGAGTAACATTTCTCTGCAGAAAGGTAGGAATATACATGAATCATTATACTTGCAGGCATTCAGCAGAATGCCAATTTTCAACTTCACAGACTTTCCTAAAGCTCAGCTGCATGAGCCAATTGGATCCATGAAATTGAAAATGAGCTCAGATTGGTTTGAAGGGATTAGCCCTACAAAGAGCATCCACAGAATGGTGAATTTGGCCTCTCTGAATTATCTCAATCCAACCTCAGAAATTCTAGTTGGAAGCTTCATTTGATGGAATTTGCAGTGTGCTGGAGAGCATCAAGTGGACCTGTGGTCCTGGAGATGGCTTTGTGGCTTAAATGTTGTGAGCTCTCAGCTCAACTCTGACTCCTCTGATGCTACTTAGTATTTGAGGGTATTTAGGTGGATTATGTGTCAGCTGGAAAGCCCATGAGTCCTAACTGTTCATGTAAGCTTGTAACTCTACTTCTGTTCCTCTTAACCTTCTTTTTTTCTGAATATGAGTGATGGGAATTAGTGTTTAATTTAATAATTTTTCCTTCAGTGGTGGGAGAAAAAGAGGAATTTAAAATTCAATTACTCCCAACTTTTTTTTTTACCAAAGAAAGAGACAAAGCTAAGAGTCAAATATCTGGAAAATCTTTCATGCTTCACCTTGTTAGTATCTCCAGTGTTCTCTGTATAAACACAAAGACATCTTCCACCATAGATTCCTAAAATAATAGTAATGATAGTTCCTGCTTTTGCTACAACCCAGCATTATGGAGATTAAAGTGAGGCCATATCTTCAATAACAACTGTGGTGGCAGAAACACCTGTATTGGTAACAGAAATAAAAGCTACCTACTGTTGGGAAGGCACCCATTTCCTTTTACTGCATGTGACATTCTCATCTCCTCAGTGTTCAGCCATTAAGATATAATGAACTTCTTAATGTGCATTTGTTTACAGGGACAACTGACAGAGGGATCATTTAATTTGGTCTTCAGTGTATTTTCTCAAAAGTGAAAGCCTGCCACTCCTCCTACTGAGATTTTTTCTTTGTGCAGATAGCAAAGGATGCTGTTCTAGAGAGAAAAATAGTTTTTATAGGTTTTTAGGATCGCTTGATGCACTGGTAGGTTTTTAAATTGTGTCTGCCAGCAATTGTATCAAAGCAGAACTCTAGTCACAGACTCATTGCACCATCCGTCCATTTGAAAAAAGTCATGTTCATTTAAGGAAATGCTGAAAGGGAGATAGATGAGGAAATTAAAGACTCTTATATTCATGGACACTAGACTGCAGTACAGTGGAAGGGTGTCCTTGTATATAATTTCTACAAAATTATAAAATCTTGTCATCAGCAGTTTTATTTTTATAATAAAGATTTAACGATAAAATTTTTAAAAAATCTTTTCCACAGGCAGCTAAACATCTATCTTGTGTTTTTCTCCCCTCTGGAAGCTTGAGAGAAGCTTCTGTTTTCACCACAGCATATTCCTGCCATTGTTCTTAACCAGAATGTCCTCAGCTAACATGCTATCATTATCCTTTATTAAGATACCCATTACAAAATGACCATTGCTTTCTGTGTCAATCTAGAGAGACTGAAATAACTGTTAGTGTGCCTTTTAGTAGTCTCATGGTGAAAAATATACCCTTAGAAATGGAGAGTAATGGAAAGAAAATGACCATTGCATGTTAGTCAGGTAGACACAGCAGAAGGCATCTGAGCATTAATTATGTAGGAAATACAAAGCCTGTCCATTGTTACATTATCAAAATCACTTGGGACAAGGCAATATGCAATTGTGAGATGCTAAGTTGACTAAAGTGTCCATTTCAAATTATATATTCATTTAGGAACTAATTAACAAATTTACTTGTAAACACCTGGAAATACTGATTATGTTCTGAAAGTGTAAGTGCATCAACATTAAGAGCCTGAGCACTGTCCTTCTTACATGGCAATGTATTTAAATCTGGTTGGAGGACCAAGAGTCAGTTCAAACGGCATGTTCAGTCAGTTCAAGGGGACAAACACATAATCTATATATATAAATGTATATGTGCTGGATATATACTAGTGGTCTATTCTGGTATTTTATGCATTCATTCCTCTATTTTAAAATGTTTCTTTGAATTGAGAGTGTTTTATTAGACTAGTAAGTAATTTAAGGCTTTGCATTACATTTGGGCAAGTATGTATTTCTAATTTACTTTCATTAGATACTCAGATGTATAAATGCACTTACAGCAAACTTACAAAGCCCTTAGGAAGCAAAAATTGCCTTGTGTTGGAGAAATTTTATGGTACTATTAAGGCTGACCCTAGATAACTGGTTAGGAAAGTTTTATGCTATCACTGCACCATTCAAGGTAAAGTGCTAACCTGGCATTGTTATGGCTTCTGAAGTTAAATGGAGTTTCCTGATAGGTATGAGCAGCTATTTTACAATATTTATTCATTAATATGTACAGATCTTGTATGGTTTACTATCATCACTTCAAACAGGAGCAAAAATAAGGGTTTTAAGAGCACTGTAAGTATCAGTTTTAAGAGCACTGTAAGTATCAGTGTAATCTGCCAGTGTTGGCATATTACAGTGCTAATACCCTGTGAGCCAAATTTTCAAAAATATTTGATGTTCAGGCTGACTTCTCAAATGAACCTAGATTACAGTTCTGTAGTTCAGTCAGACAGCAAAGCTGCAGGGGAAAAATCTTGCTCCATTAACTGTTCTGGGAATAAAACCAGTTAATGGGACTGGACCCAGTATGCCACCCCGTCACGCTGACCAGCAGCATCACCGTCCAGCCTGGGGAGGAGGAAGGAGCATTCAGTCATGGAACACAAGGGCTACTGATGTTTCATTCTGTTAAGATTAAAAGCACCTGCTTGCAATCCTCAAGGCTGAAGAACAATGCTAAATTATTAAGTTTCAAATATCATATTAAGTATTCAGGTGCAATTGCATTCTAATCCAGTGAATTCTGGAAGTTTGCAGAATATGAGGCTTTGGATTTCACTGCCTTTTTGAAAAAAATGTATCTTTAGACAGTGCTTGAGATAGATCAAGAATATGGCAGGATGGAAGGAAGGCTAGTAGAAAGACTTCTACGTCCCTACACTAGATTGTTGTTTATACACAAATTCATGGAATATAAAGGGTGAATGTGTTTATATTTGCAGCACCTTCATCTGACAACAAACAGAAAAAGATAGCAGAAGTCAAACTTAATATCTGCAGTACCTTCTCTAGTACAGCCTTCAAAGCACCAGCCTAAAATGGTCACTGCATTTCTTCAGAACCTACATTTCCTGCACCATGAGGAAGACAATCCCTAAAGCTGATGCATGGCCACTGACATCTAGTCAGATACTGCTGTAGGTGGAGCAGGTAGCACAGCCAGACACTACCCTTTAAAAAACAACAGCAACCGTAAATAAAACCCACTCTTATTTCAGTTATTTATAGTTCTACCTAATCCTCTTCCATTCTCTCACTAGAGACTCTCCAAGGTCTATGCTTTGGGCAAAATTTCATTCAATGCCATCCAGCTGTTTCTAAGAACAAACCTAGGCAAAAGTATTGTCTGGCTTTCCCTTACTAAAACCAAGCAAGTAGAAGAACCATTCTGACAGACTTTCCTTTAAAGACTCATTTCCCTGAAGACCTGAATCAGATCTTTGAAAATAGCCACTGTTTCAGAGATGTGTATTTTTATTCTTCCCATGAGCCTCCACTAAAATTACATATTTTGTTACTACTGCTCAGACGTGTGCAGAAGATGTTTTCTTTAATTTTAGTAGGGTTTTTTTATAATTTTCCTCATGTTTTCACAATATTTTTAAAATTCTCTAAAAAATTTAGTTGTTTCAAGCTGCAGTTGTACAGTGAGTTCAAGCAGCCAGCCCTGGCAGTATTGTGGATCTGTTTAGGAAATACCAATGGACTATTGATTTTCTGCCCCTTGCAGTCTGGTTTTTTTTTTTTTTTGGTCTGGGTTTTTTTTTTTTTTTTAATATGTCATAATATGCTGCACAGAGGTTTTGGGTCACAATGTTAATATCTGACACATGCACAGATCATATGTGCCTCATTTCTCATGAGGACCTTTTACAGGTCACAGCTTTCTCAAGTACATGATATGTGCGTTTTATCAGCTCTTTAGGATGTGCTGCTGCCTATAACATATTTAATTATCTGCAGAGATTTGCAGTTGGTCTTAATTTCATTGAAATGTTTGATCAGTCAAGTCACTGATAAGCAAACAGCTGTGTTTACTTCCATTGGTACTTTGTTTGACCAATTTACTTTGATCCCTCTATTAAAGAAAAAGCCATTTATTCTGTTTTTCACTCAACAGAAAATGAGTCTGATATATACAGGCCTCTGCCCTAACTGGAGTTCTGCTTCTGCAGGCAATGATGAGGAAGGTGGGTTTCAGTCCCACCCTAGTAATGGTGTGAGGGGACCTGAGTGGGATTCTCTGAATCACTAGCAGTGGCAAAAGGGGAGACAGTGAGAGAACAGTCTGGATGACAAGAAATCAGTCTGCAGGCGAACCTGTAAAGGAGATATAGAGAAAAGGCCAGAAATAACTGTATTAATGATATTGGTGTGTGTACCTTAAGGGTTGTCAGGATAAGCTTGGATTTTGATGAACATTAGGATACTAAGGAAGAGCAATGGATCTGTGATCAGTCTCAGGTTTGGAGGCTGCGATTAGTTGTGCAGGGAGAACAATCATGGAATAAGGAGTCCAACTGGATGAGAAGGAAGTCAGGATCACAATCAGGAGATTTCAACAAAACATGACATTTGAATTACATGCACTATACTATATGCACATGCAGTATTTCCAAAACCTGAAGAGGCTCTTCAAGGACCTTGGATACAAGTTTTGCTTTTTTGAAACTTCTGTGAAGTTCCTCCCATCCCAGCCAAGTATGTGTTTAATCCTTTTTAGTGTTGTTGCACCTTAACAGTAGTAACCTAAGAGACCTCCACTAGGAAGTGACAGAATTAGTTTTGCCTGTGTCACTTTAATTAGCCTCTCCCTGCTCTGAACATAAATAATTTACTCTTTGCAAAATAGACTTTAACTGCATGATGAAATTTGTCCCTCTGGACTCATGCTTTGTTCATTGCAAAGAACAGTTCTGATACAGCAACAAATACAAACTGTGCAGTTAAGGATGCTGTATATCTACAGATGCCCTTCCTCACCAGTTGGGAAATTAGGGATTGTACAGAGGAACTGAAAAGAGAGGTAGAACATCGTCATAGTGAAATGTTTTCCTGAAGGCTTTTTTCCCTTACTCCTGCCATGTTGTTTTGATGCAATATTAAAACCAGAAGTGGAGCTTTTACAAGTCCCACCTGAACAGTTCCACAAAATGTTGCACTAAATGTCCCCTTAACAGAGATTCGGTCACTGACCATGTGAAAGTTACAGTACTGTGACATTGGTTGCTTCTATAATGGATTCAAAGAGCCTTTTCTACCTTGTACTGAACAGGAGCCATAATACTCCTGTGGTCACTTACTCCCTCTCCACTGAAGGTGCGGTAACTTCCATGTCAGCTGCAGTAACTGGGAGGGGAGAGGCAGGAAGAGTGTCAAATTCAACTGCAATAGCACCTGAAACCATTCTTTCAACTGGGAGTGAAAGGTTCATTTCAACAGAAATTTGAGGGTCTGATCTCTGTGAGCATTTGAAGGACTTGGCATCAAATGAAGTCTGTGAGAGATGTACTTTAGACATAAATGATACCATTGAATACTACGAACATTTAAACCCTCCAAGCAAGTAGAATGTCTTTTTAGCCTATGCTTTTTTTTCAAATCTGAGCCTCAATTCCTGTAATTTAAAAAGGAGTTAGTATTGCTTTTTAACCCCACAGATGTTTGAAAATAAAGAGTAGCATTTCAACAACTGCTTGAATGCTTTAGTGATATGTGCCAAAATGTCTGTAAATTGTTCAGAGCAAGGTGTGAAGTGTGAAGCCGAACCATTAGCACTGATGAGAAATGAAATACTGAGCAGCTTCTCATAGCATGAGTACCATCCATCCCTGGTGCTGTATGTTTTGAGGAGTCTGCAAAGCAGACCAAGTGCTTAAAAACTCCTTGCTAATGCATCCTCATCAAGGGAGTAAATTGCAGCTGCATAGGCCAAGAAAGCAGGAGCTTAGGAGTAGCCTTGAGAGTGAAGTGAGCAATAGGGTGGAGTTGAGCATGCTATATACAACACACTGAAGTTTATTGCATGGCTGTCATCATGCAGAATTTTCTGTAATTGCAGAAGAGTTTTCCATAAGAACAAGCTTCCTTTCTTATAAGAATGACCGCGATCTGTCTTGTTTATTGGTTCTTTGTTAATTGCGACACTTAATGGAGAGTTTTTAATGTGTTTCTTCTCAGCATCACTCATTTTTTTCTAAATGAAATTTACTGTTGTATTTGGAAGAGAAATATTACAACTTTACCTTTCTTCTAAACACGAAGACTAGAATCTGTTCCATCTCTGCTGGAAGCAGTTCTGTAATAAAGTGTTTTAATTACAAGTAGTCTTGCTGTCCATGATAAAAGTGCATAATCATGCTGCACTGTGAGCTGTGACTGATACCTCTGCCTCTTTCTTTCCCTTACTTTGTCTTTCCCTGAACCACACTTTTGGCAAAAACCCCATATATACTTTCATTTAGTTACTTAGATATCCTGATCAGCTGGTACTCATTAGAAATAGCTAAGTAATTTATCTATAGAGAGGGTTTGTTAATTTGATTTTGGAGTTCAGTTTGGGGGGCAACACAAAGAACATGTGGCATGTTGGGGAAAGAAAAATTCATGATGTAAAATAAAAGGCATAAAATGGAGCAGGTGTGCAAAGTGGAGGTTCTCCCTTATCTCCTATGTCAAGTCAGAGTTAAGGAGACAGTCTTGGAGGGTCTGCTACTGGCTGGAGAGTAGCCAGATAAGTAGATTAACAAATTTATGAAGTGCTTAAGCTGAGGTAGAACTAATTTTCTTCACAGTGGCTGGTGTGGGGCTGTGTTTTGGATTTGTGCTGAACACAGGGTCGATAATAGAGGTTTTGTTATTGCTGAGCCGAGCTCACACCGAGCTGAGATCTCTTTTGCTTTTCCTACTGCCACACTGGCCAGGAAGTGCATGGGAGGTTGGGAGGAGACACAGCCAGGACAGGTGACCCAAAGTGACCAAAGGGACATTCCAGACCATGTGACATCATGCTCAGTATATAAAGTGGGGGAAGAAGTAAGAAGAGGGGGATGTTTGGAGTGATGGTGTTTGTCTTCCCAAGTCACTGCTGTGTGTGATGGGGCCCTGCTCTGCTGGAGATGGCTGAACACCTGCCTGCTCATGGGAAGCACTGAATTAATCCCTTGTTTTGCTTTGCTTGTGTGTGCAGCTTTTTTCTTTCCCCATTAAAATATCTTTATTTCAATTCATGAGTTTTCTGGCTTTTACTCTTCTGATCCTCTCCCTGATCCTGTGGGTGGGAAGGGGAGTGAGTGACTGGCTGTGTGGGGCTGGGTTGCTGGCTGGGGTGAAACCATGACAGCTTGTCTTCCAGTATAAGCTCAAAATCTTATTTATCCCCTTTGAACTCTGAAGGGCCCTCTCCTTTTATTAAACAACAGAAAGCATATTGGTACTTAGAATGCTGAGTTCATATAACCAGATGTGTCTAGATTACTCTAGTTATTGAGTAATCTCAACTTTTTCTTTTCCTAGCAAATAGTAAATCCAAACACAATATAAATCAGCAAACAAATCTGCGTTTTTACATGAAGTTTCTGAATCCTCTGTAATTTCTTTTGTGGAAATGTGTCCGAACTTAATAAAAAGGCTAGTAGCATTCCAAGTTTGTTCGTGATCTGGGGAGACAAGAAAAGCAGAGGTTGATGTGTCAGCCTGTCCCTTTTAGTGAAAGAGCCTTGAGGGGTATTGTCTTGCAAGTGAGATATAAATTTGATTTAATTCCCAGCCAAGACCACTTGAGTATTTTCTGCCACTGGGTC
This sequence comes from Ploceus nigricollis, assembly GCA_013399945.1. Lineage (NCBI taxonomy): Eukaryota > Metazoa > Chordata > Aves > Passeriformes > Ploceidae > Ploceus > Ploceus nigricollis. Next base: position 735,200 of record VXBC01005334.1, read on the forward strand.
TAGTGATAAGAGGGAAAAACAAACCAGTCAACAAGAAACAGCAGGAATTATATGGGTATCACTGGTAAGCCAAAGCTGCCTCTAGGTGGTTTGCCCCCCGCAATAACTGTCTTTACTCATGATACAGAAAGCTATCTTTGGTCCTGTGAAGAATGTTTGAGAAGCCAAGCCAAAGAAAGGCAGAGCCAGGGTTTTGCAATGAATTTTTCTGGCAACTGAAAACACTTATGGGAAAAAAGGGTTTCACAAGGAGTATATATTAAAAAAAGTACTTGTTAAAATTAAGTTGTTTTATTTTCAATTAGCACCTCTTCTGAGAAACTGTTTTTTTGCATAAGACCTGGTAGTGTAGAAGGTTCAGGTTATCTTACACTCTCTCTGGTGGTCTGGTATTGCCCATAGTACAATTTTTCATTAATATGATTACATTTTAATTATGTTTAAAAGTTGATAGCAATCACATTGTGATTATAGACTATCCTGAGTTGGAAAGGACCTACAAGGATCATTGAGTCCAGCTCCCTTCTCCTCGAAGGACTGCCTAAAACTAAACCATATCACAAAGACCAACATCCAGATGCTCCTTGAACTCTGTAGTACTCATTTATCTTGGAACTAAAGGAGAATGCATGCAAAAGATTTAAACTGACCAGTTTATAAGACACAGTTCTTGTTTTTTCTAGCGTATTTTTGTATCTTAATGATAGTAATATGAGTAAAGTAAAAACAGGAAAACAACCAGTTACTTTTTCATTCTAGTTAAATCTCTGAGTAATTTAGACAACAAGTCCTAGTTTCAGTGGACCTGAATTGTATACCATCATAACAGGATCCAGCATCTCTCAACAGGGGGTCACTTTCACAACTAAGCCTGGTTTGAAATGTGGTCTTTCAGCACCTCTATGAGAGACTCCATGTGTGATTGGAAGCAGTGCTTTTTAACAGCGGGAATCTCATACTGCAAAGGATGTAATAGGATTTGGATTTTCTGTTAAATATCTTTAAAAACTGGCCTTTAGCAATGAGTCCTTATCACAACCTCAGGATAGTCTGGGATCTCTCATTTCTCTGACTTCACAGCCATAGAGGTTGCTATCAGTAGCAGACCACAAAATTTGGCTCATTCCTTTTGAGTTGCCCCACCCTTCTCTGCCAGCCCCAATTAGGGGCAGATTAGGTCTCTGTATGGCATTACTTGGGAACTCCACTGTAAAATCCAGCCTGTATGGAAGACAGCTTTGGCTTCCCAAAGTAGCAGTGTGAGACAGAGCGAGCAATTAGGATCTGTTAGTTTTTGTAGGCCTTGCCGGTCAACTGCTGATTGTATTTAGGCAGTCAAGGTTGTTCTGCAATGCACTGAGCCAGTTTAGAACGACAATTTATGTGAAATCACCTTTCACACTTTCTTTTTTCACAATTCAGATAATTTGTAACTTTCTTGGACATCCTCTGACACTTGGCAGTGCAATTCATGTCTAGCAAGTCTTTTCCCCTGTCTTTTGTGCTGGAATAGCATTCAGGGAGGTCGTTCTGTTCCAGAGCATCTTTAATGCTTTCTGTCCACTCCTTTCCCATGGGGCTTACTTTTCTTGGCAAGACTTGTGAGCTACATCAAGCAACCTTTAGATCACCACTTGAGGCACATTTTTGCTGTTTCTGTCTTTTTCATTGGGGTTTTGAAACCAGCCTACATAATTCATGTAGCAAGTGGAATTTCTCATTGCCATTGTGCTACAATATGGCATGTAGTACTGATCAGTAAATTTAAAAAAAGAAAATTACACTGGAAATTGAGAGGTCATGACAAGAAGTAAAAATATACGGATATACTTAGTTGGTAAGTTGGAAATTAAGTACTGCAGTTGTATGCTACTGCTGCTATTCACAGTGTCCTCTCTGCTTCATTTTTCCTGTGTATAATGCTTTGAAAGTCGCCTCCATCAACTGGGAGTTTAACTGGAACAGGAAAGGTCATGTAATGGAGTTGCAAGCTTAAGTTAGTCACAAATGAAAAGACAGCCTTACAAGTAAGAACAAGAAATAAGGAAAAGAGAGTATTGCAGCTTAAGATGCTTTTTAGTTGCTCAGGGAGGTGAACCAGTTTTGCAGTATTAATTAACATTTTAGGGCATGCTATATCTAAAGCAAGAGACTGTGTGTGGGAGGTGTCATTTCACCACAAAAAGATAGAAATAAATAAAAAGCGGTCATTTTTTGAGGAGTAATATTTTACTTATGTGGTACAATATAAAGGTGAAAAACATGTTTTTACTATCAAATTAAGAATTTGGGTGTTTTGGCAAAAGCCTAGCACTAAAAATGTTGAGGAAAACTGTGAGGTGTACATGCATCTTGCTCTCTCCTTCTGTTGTTAATCGCTTCTCTGTGTCTCTGGCAATCAAGCTGTCCCTCCTCCACTTCAAATGCATGGAGAATGCCAAGAAAAGTTGCCTGGCCCTTTCCCCCTAACTCAACAGACATACAGTGAGGCTCCTCCTTCAGCACAGGGACTTAAGGATTCTCAGTGAAGCTTCCCTCAGACAGATCTTTATAGCTTTGTCCATTGCTGGTGTCTTTCATTTGTTGCTCCACCGTATCCCAACTGCACAGCCAGGGATGACAACCTCAGCCCCTCCGAACTGTGATTCCTCTTTCCAGTGCCTCCCCCCAACACGTGGCACTTACATAACAGCTGGGCTCATACAGCCCACTTCTGACTTGTTTCATAGGTCTCTTCTAGATGCAACATCTATTTTCTGAAAAGGCTGTGGACAGATGAAGAGTCATATCTGTGATGGCAATATACCACGGAATCTTTAAAATGCCTGATTACCCTTCAATGTAGTTGCCATCTCACCACATTTATTTATATGCATCCCTTTCTGTGCATTGTGTGTTTTTGAGCCCTAAGCTTGCTTTTCATTATGTCAGGATAGTGATTTCCTACCTTAAAAAATATTTTGTAGGTGTTTCTAATTGAGGGTGTTGATGTTTTAGCATCTGGCCAGTGTAATAAGCCCACTTAGGCAAATAAAAGAAATTTGGCAAAAACTGAAAAAAAAGCTGTGACTAAGAAAACATCAGTAACAATGAGCAACTAAAAAAAATGGATAGTAAAGACTTGCAAGGAAATTTGTCTAGCTGGGAAAAAAGAAAAGAAAGTAGCCAACTTTCCAGGGAGACTTAGGTAAATAATAAAACAAAATGGTGGACATAAGTACTGAATAAAATGCCTGAAGAGAAATCCTGATATCAGCAGCAATTACAAATTTTAATATGTTATCTGTAAAGTAATGGAAATTATTAGGACAGGTGTCCAGTTTTATATTCTGTTTTAAATTAAGCCTTTATTTGATATAATTTTTAAGCCAGAAGGAGAAATTGAAGAACACAGCAGCATTTTTTTGTAGAAGTGTATTCTTTGTGTATCTCTATAGCCAACTGTGTATTGATGTCTACAGTTTTGTTGTTAAAGAAATCATCAATCAGTCATTATGATACAGTGCTGAACGTACTTCAGCCTTACATACTGACTACTGCAGGCCAAAATATTGATAGATTTATTTTCTAAGGTTATATGTTATACAAGTTAACCGACAGTTCAATAACTCAGCAGCATCCTTGAATATAGCTTCTTTATATTGTTCTGCTCTCACAAAGCAAAGTGGAAGAGGGGAAAAAACCCAGCTGAGATGCACAGTTTCAGAGAGCTTTTCTGCATTTTTCAGGAAATAACCCAGAGAAATGTGTTATAAAGTTAAAATATAGAATATCTCATCAACTTACCAACTCCTGGCTCTGTCATTTTTTGTGGCAGATTTGGGTATGAAAAAAATTTCCCGGCTTTTCACAATTGTTAAAAAAAATAGTTGGAATTTAACTGAAAATATATGCATATGGCTATCTATTATAGCTGCATAGGACATACAAAAAATCAAAGCTTCAAGTCAGATTGCACACTTTCAATTCAGAAATCTGAACACATTTTAATTCTGGAAAGTATAGGAAATGTTTTTTGACTTAGGATTATTTAAAGACAAAGAAGCTAATTTAAAAGATACGAAAACCTGTCGTCGTTATCTTTAACATTTCTGATGTGTTGGACTTTTTATAAATTATGAAAACTAAAGCTCTTAAAGTTTCACAAATGGCAAATTTTTTCTTTAAAAGATAAATAATAAAAGAGGAGGCTTTCAAAAAGCAGGCCCAGAAATACTTCCCATCAGCATGACTCATGCTCCTAAATCTCATTCTGTGTCTGATACATCAACATGTGCTACCCTACATAAGCCTGTGGATTACTTTCCATTGAAAAAGGAAATAAGATGTTTCAGGCGGGAGATAGAAGACCAGATTTCGCGACATGTATGACAAGATCCGGGGCTGACAGTGTTAGCAGAGATTTATGGAGTTTAGGAGGACTGCTGCCTGCCTGTTAGCACCACTCAGTACAGCACGTTTTGTGTCTCAGAGACATTGCACAGCCCTGTGTTGGAAGCAGCAGCCATGAATAGGAGTCTCGGTTCTGTGCTTACTGTGCTCAGGGATCCACAGAGCCAGGACTTCTTTCTAGATGGAAAAGATAACATCACTCCTGTATTATGTGCTGTGCTGTGCTGTGCTGTGCTGCCAGAAGTCTGCATGGCATTATATGATTAAGCAAGAAAAGGAGGGGGAGATTTTAACTCATGTTCGTGCCTGTGTTTGCAGGTATATACACACATATTGTATGTATTTTTAAGCCTTTCCATGTGCTCCTGTGCCAAAAAAAACATGAAAATCAGAAATTAAACCAAGAGGCATTCCTTCATCTAGAACATGATGAGGTTGTTTGAAATGCTCTAATTCTGGTGCTCTGAGCATCCTTTTAGGAGGTGTCAACCTTTAGATGTATCTGTAAGAGCTCCACTAGTTCCTACTTGTATTACCGACTACCTTAGCTGAAGAATATGTTACAGTAAATCATAAAATTTATCATATAAATGAGTAGAGATCCACACCAAGTTTTTCTCCTACACTGTTTCTCATGTTCCTCCAGCCTTAAATGAAGGTTACCTAATACATACAATTGCACAGGCAAGATTTCAGTGTCATTTAGCAACGATTTCCACAAAACAATTGAAAGCTAGCAGAGCTTTCTCACTAACATTCTCCAGAGACAATCAACTGCTTCACTAGAGCTCAGTCTTTGCCATGAGTTCATTTTCCTTCTATCTTTTGCTTTACAGAATGAAAAAATAGAAAAAGATAGAAAACTGTAATGTGAAAAAGTTACAAAGTGAAGAACAGAGCATACAGCCAGCTTATAAGACAGAGAATTGACTTCAGGTTAAGAATGTCAGTGATTTCTGAATATTCAAAACAAACTCTTTCAAGAAAAGGCCATTTTGGCTTTTTCACTTAAAATTGTGGTTTTTATGAAGGTTAAACTCAAACCTTACTGCATTATGGACTTTCCTATGTTTGATATTAATGTATATACGTGGTTATATTAACAAAGAATACATTTGTTCCAAATGTTTTTGTTGAAATTACATTATATATGTCTCATAATAGTAGAAGGTCTGCAAAAGGAGTTCAACTGTTCTTGAAAAATAGAATTTCATCTTGATTATCTGCTAGTTTTTATCACAGAAGATGGAGGGAGAGGAAATCAGAGGGCTTTGCTAGATTCAGGCTATGATCCTCCAAGAGTGAGCTACTTGCCACTGGGAGACTGTGAAGATCCCAGGGAGAGCAGTTAAGTTTTTTTTTTTTGTGTGTGGTTTGTGCACACTTGCTCTCATGTCTGTTTTTCCTTTTTCTTGAAATATTTGAGAACCTTGTTTTGAAGTAGAATGTTGAAATCTTGGCATTCTTTCAAAAAATGTCTCTTGCTTCCTAGACAGACCTTAGAGGATTTTTGCATTAATACCAGTAAGATGGCAAAATGAACAACAGCATGCAGGTTTATTATTATTATGCAGACAAGGTGCATTTGTGGCTAAAAATATTAATCAGGAATGTCATGAATTAGGAATCATTAGGTGCTTGTGAATAGTAAAGACAAGTGTTGACATGTTGTTATGTGACTCACAAATACTTTTTCATCGGGAGTGACCTGTACAGAACTGTAGGTCACTTTATTTTAGAGAGGATTCTATGGTTTTAGAGAGTATTTCAGAAAAGAATGATGACAATGAATAAAAGCATAGGATAGCTCTCATATGAAGTGAAAAGTGATTACCTTAGAAATAAGAAGACTCAGAGTTGACGTAAAAGTACAAAAAGCACTGAGTGGGGGCAAAGAGTCAAGCCTTTATTGCAATGATGGTGAAATTCAAATGGGGATGTTCAACACTAGAAAATGAATACTCCTACCATAGCATCAAAATTCTATGGGGTATTGTCAGCAAAATTCATACACTTGAATCTTGATCATTGGTATGGATAAAGAAAAATATCTTAAGTTTAGTGCTAGGAAAAGGCTTATAAAGAATGATTTCAGTATTTACTTAGTGCACTTCGGGATCAGAAGTGGGCTTCTGGTAGAATCAGATCCACTCGACTGACTTCTACACATGGGTAAGTGTGCACATTTCTCAAATGGCCCCACCTTTACAGGAAATTTAAGTGCAGTAAAATGAAAAAAATTCCGTCACCTCAACCCTCACAGAATAAGCCTCAGGAGACACCTTATTTTTGTAGGCTTTTATCTAGTGGGAGAAGAAACTTCTCAGGGAACGCATAGCTGAGCTTTGTCCTGGAGGGAAGCAGTTAATTCACTCCAGGATAAAGCCGTCCTTGCTTCCAGCTCAGCAGAAAAGGGCTTCCTGATTTTAGTGATGGAAGTGGAGTATGATTCCTTCTATTTCCCAGTTTCTTTGGATAGATAAATAGAAAAAAAAAGGAGATGAAAGTTCATGGCAGGGCCCTTGCAAAAATGAACAGATAGGGGAAAGCTTTCTTATGGCAACTGATATCAAACAGGAACAGCAAATACTTTCAGGAAGGCCTGAGACACATGAGGAAAATAACCTGTATTTCTTCTTAACAAAAAATGTATAGCATTATATCCCATTAATATTGTGACCCTCTTAGAACATTAGAAAGAAGAATGTGAGACACATATATTTCCTTTTTCTGCAGAATTACATGGAAAATGCTAGGATTTTCCACAAGTTGCAGCAACAAAAAATATTATTTTTTATCTTTGTTACATTGATTGCATGGAGTGTTTATAGGGTATACATGAAATTCCAACACATTGTTCTTTTTTGTTCTCAAATTGGGTTTTTATTCTCAGCAAATCTTGGACTGACAACAGTAACTTGTCATTCACCGGAAGGTCCTTTCTAATTTCATGATTGATTTTTTTTGGTCTTTCATTAAATTATATTATTGATTAAATTATGTTTTAAAACATATTCTCATTTGGACTTCCTTAATTTTTCCAACAGCCATTCTTGTCTCACCAGCCAGCTGAGGCTATTTTTTATTGGAAATTAATTCTCTCAACACCTGTCACATAGTTAAAAAGCAAAACAAAAGAGAATCTAATTCACCTAAGCAAATAATCCTGGAAGAATGCCTGCTACTGACTACCAAATAATATAATAGTATTTCAGAAAAAGAAAATAAATTAATTTCTTTATTCCTGGACTCCTGTTTGCAGGACATCACTGGGACAGCTGAGACTCAAAGTTTCTGACTCCATCAAAAACTGGGGTTTGTGTGCAAAACAGACAGTTCCTCTATTGCAAAAATGATATCACCCCCTATTCTAGCTGATGGGTACTGATCTGAAAACAACAAACATTTTCTTTTCTCCCAGTCCACCTCCATGGACATAGTGTTTTATTGTTGGAACCGGGCAATTGTTTTGGCCTGTGATCCATTGCTTCTCTCTCTTTTATTTTCCCTTCTGGCTCTGAGAGAGGGCGGCAGAAACATCTGTTAGAGTTAAGATACACTGCAGCGACCCAGCTGATCCGGGAGCCCTGTAGCACTTTGGCTATGCAGGAGCAAGGAGATGGGGTTTTCTGTCTTACATGATCTATAACACTGTGCAGCTAATTCAAGAAGAGTGAACTATTTTTGGAGGTTAGCAAATGACTCAGAATAAAGAAGCAATTGTATAATGCAGATGCAAAACTGAACATTCAGATTATCTGTCTGTTAAAAAAACTGAAAGAAAGCAACCTAATTTCAGTTTAGCTGCAGGGAGTAGGTTTCTTTAACAGCACCCCAAGTTAATTTAAAGCATGTTCCTGAATAGACAACCTTTGCTATCATGAGCCACAGATGCTTTAAAAATGAAAAAAAAAACCTTTTACCCCTTCTGATGACAAATATGAATTCTAGTGCAAGAGATTTAAGCCAGTGTTTGATGTTGACTTCATTGCACCTAGAGTTTTAAATCCCATTATAAAATTACTATCTTATTAAATGAGGAGCTTAATAGTTTGCTTTTATAGTTGACAGTCAAAACAAGATCAGCAGTGTTTTCACAAAATAGGAAAAATGATAAAAATTATGATGACTGAGTATGTAGTAAGTGTCAGCTTTGTCAGGATCATGGGCTTGGGATATAAATTTTAATATAATACTTTTCAAACCTTATTGATCATCTCTACTTAAAATTCACAGATTCCCCTTATAATGCTTCAGGAACGTTGCAAATGTCGTTACAAATTCAACACCTGGAAAGTTTTGCATTTGATTTAAAAAAAAAAATACTTCAATATTTACCCTTAAAAACTGAGACAACCACATAGCCTTAATATTTCAACAGTTTTCTAAGGCAGTGTGTCAGGTACACTGCATGAGATTAAGACAGTACATAACAGGAAATAAGCAATTTTAAAACTTAGCCACCCTTGTATAACCCTCATTATTATAAAGATGAGTTGTAAAAATTAGGCTCAGGTGAAATCAGTGGCATGAATTCAGCAGAGCATTGATTTCATCCTTGCTTCCAAAATTCTACTTTCTTCAACCAGATCCTGCGCTTAGAGGAAATATTAGTGGGGAAGTGACTCTTATTGTACTGTAAGCTAGGGTAACCTGATGTGAACATGCTGAAGTGGAACCACAGGATGGAGTCAGCAGTGGTTTATCTTTGCATATTGAGCTCTGAGGGGAAAAAAAGCCGCATACACAGAATGAATAAGAAACATGGGGAGACTGATGGAGGACATACCCTGTTTTGGCTGACATGAGGGCTGTCAGCAAATTAGCACTGGTTGAGTAGACAAGTGGAGTTTTTCCTGCTGTGTTGGATTTTTCAGGTTAATATGGTGGAACTCCTTACTGTTTCTGTGCTGGAGGCTGCATGTCATAGGAAGCAAAGCTTGCAGGGCTGTGGGGAAGGGATAGAGCTGTGACAGCCACTAGAGCCAATCTCAGTGTGTGCTTCTCACACTTGTGGCACCTATGTGCAGAGAAAACTCTGCTTGTGAAGGGGAAACAAATTCAGTTCCACTGTGTTTTTTTCTACTTGGCTCTCCAACTCTAATGAATGAAAATTCATCTGGAGAAATACTAATTGGATTTGACACCACAAACACGCAAGCAATGGGAGCAAGTTTCTCATCTAAGCAATCTGATGATCTAACAAGATGTCTCAATGAGAATAGCTAGTTTAAGGTCTTGTGACGTTATTCATTAGCTTTCTAACACCAATCTTTACAGTACACTTCCCAATTTGATGTATCTCCTTCTCTAGCTATAGGCTCTGTTCTTTTATTCCCAAGATAATGCTTCTTGCTAATTCATTGACAATCACCAGCAAAGAATTATCAGTCCCTCGCACTTCACCATTCTCACAGTATCACTGAGGATGTTTGTTTCATATCAATGTCATTTTAGCATCAGTGGAAAGGTGACCAGATGAGTTGATCAAGAAGGTGTCAGTGAGTATTCATAGATGGATATCTGGGAAATTTGTCAATGCTGAAATTAGTTTTGTGCAAGAGAGATGGTGGAATACTATTGTGTTTTTAGGAATGGTCAAACTGTGGGAGTGTAATAGCTGATTGCTCAGAGGAAGTATCTATGTCCTGTGATTAGCTAGGTCTTTGTTCATGTCAGTGCAGGAATCTGAAAAAGGCAAATGGGTGAGAATGTTTGTAGTTCCTTGAGCATGGCAAGAAGAGAAAAATAGAACTAACATATGTCTTTAAATAATACTGGACTGGCATCATTAGGCTTGCAGCAAAGCATCCTCTGTATCTTGTCAGACTTTAAAATCATCTACAATTCTACTTGTACATCCTACATTCTTACTGCTTTTTGTGGTAATTCTTATCGGTGTAAAAAAAGTTCTTATTATTGAAAGTAAGTGTGTTGTTTTCATGTCAATCTGAAATAAAACTAATTTGCTATTATAGAATAACTGTATTTAACTGAAAGGAAAAATATTAGCTTGATTTTCAGGGATACGGGATTTGCAGAGAGAAAATCCGCTGCTCCATTCCTTAGCTCATCACAAAATTATAATGTGGAGGAAAAAGTATTTTGTATGCATAAATAAAAATCAACAAACACAGTGCATCCAACTATTTGTTTAGGAAGTTTCACACATTTCTTCTTTTATAATGAATCATAACATGAATGTAAATATCAATTGCAATCTTCCAAAAAGTAGAAAGTTTCAGCTACTATTTTTGGTCACTCACTGTGCAAATAAACACTTTGACTATCACAGGAAAAGCTGTTCATAAATGGAGCATTTCTCAGTTTAGAAATACTTTGTCCTATACTGTTTTATTTAGGCTATATCTATAAATAGAAATTGACTGCTGAGAAATGAGTTTCCCATGCTAAATCATTCTGTTTTATTTTGCTACACAGCTAATCCTGGCAAGGCTAAAAAATAGTTAATAGGCAGCCTGTAAGATCTTATAAGATGACATTTGGAAATCCTGCAGTCATATTAGTCATTAGCCATGGCAATATTCTGCCATAAGGCAATGAGTCAGACGATTGATTAGAGAACCTCATCATGATATACCCTCAGGCATGAATATGGAGAGAGGGAAAGGAAAATGAGAAAGGAGAGTGCATGGGACACAGAACAGTAACACAGAGGAATAGAAGGGCAAAGAAACTCTGAAACAGTTTATTTTTTTAGAGGTAAAGGGTAATGGAGAAGAGGAAAACAGCATAAATCATGGATCTTGGGGACCCAAAAGGTGTGCTACCATCATACGTTGTGAGTGAAGTTCTGTATCACTGGAAAATCTAATTTTTTTACACTCCTGGCATGACATCTTGCCCTAAGACATGAAGCATCTGCTACCCCTCTTACAGGTGTTCACTGAAAGTCTCGGAGAAGACTGGCATTGAAATACTCTCTGCTTTTAATTCTGAGTGTTTTCTCAAATGGATGTGTAGATACATATGGTTTTACCAGCTATCAACATGTGTGCTAAGGAGCATCAGCAAAATAAACAGTGCACAGAAGCTGACAAAAGGCCTACAGGGAACACTGGACAAATGCTCACTATTGAAAAAATTGCTAGGCACTGCAATTAAAAGGAAAGGTCTGTGCTATTTAGGAGTTTGTGATGCTTTTACTGGTGGCCCTACTATGACTCCCCTGCTGCTGTTTTGGAAATTAGCACACCACTTTTGGCTGTGCTACTCAGGTATGCAAGGCTGAGTACCAGCCCCATCCTTGCAGTCAAGCTTAAAAGCTGCCAGCTCCTAGTAGGAGGCAGGCACTACACAGAAAATACAGTTTACTGTACAAACTATTATACAAACAATAAGAATGATAGATGCACCTAAGTGCAGCTAAGATTTTACTGCAGTGCTTTTTTTTTTTTTTTTAATTCATGTCCCTAATGTGTGCTATTTTCCATAGCAGGGCATGATTTCCAGTATTTCCAAATGACTGGGTTTGTCTTGGTTTTGTCCTGTATCAAATTCATCTAGGTCCTCAAGTGATGTGCAATTCTATCAAAAATTGGTGAGCTTTGTAATTATACTGCTGCAGATTTAGTATAATTTGTTCAATATACTCATACAATGAACAGTCAGAGGTGCTTGTGCCTTCAGTGCAGGGGAGCTGATAGTAACATGTTCTCCATAAAGGCACTGTCTTTTATGACATTCACTGGCTTTCCTGGCTTGCTGGGCTAATCCCATTTCTGAGGCATTTCAGGAAAGAGCTTCCTAGTTTTGCTTATGTTTATAGAAAAGATATTACATTTATAATACAGGGAAATGCTGATTTGTTGGGGGTTTTTTTTGGTTTATTTTCGAAGTATTCTGATTTGTATGAAAATACTCTCCCTGCAATAAACACTTACTATAACTACTTTATAAATCAAAATGAATAATTTATTGTTTGTGCTTTTAAAAACTGTCTTAATCAATATGAAACATTTCAAAAGAATACATACAGATGATATTATTGGCAAACAAGATTGCTGCCAAGATCAATGTAAAACTCCCCTCATCTTCAATGAGACTGTTTTCACACTGGGATGTAGGAGGTTACATTTTTGCAGACTGCCATGACAGAAGTTCATCATGACAGATAGTACTCTCCCCAGAATTACAATAGCCAGAAGAAAGACCAGAAGAAGCAGCTGTAAAGAACAAACAAAGGCACCAGGAAACGGGTTGAATTTCTCAAAATGATCAATTCAATAAAAGGTAGAATCAGGATCAGAGCCCTGATATTTGATGTCAAGACCTTGTTTCTGCCTAATGATGTTGCTTCACATGCAGCTTTTGCAGGTGATGCACAGCTCATCTTTTGTGGGCTCATATAGAGAGATCTTATACAGCATGCAACAACAAAATCAATTGTAAGAACAAGCTTTAGCAGATTATTCCCCACCACCACTAATTAGCTTTCATAGTGGCATCTTGCCTTTCTCTCTGGCCTATTCCCACTCTTCTGAATCACTTTGCTCTCTGTCACTTGCTTCTGTAAGCCGTGAAGCTCTCCTGACTTAGACAGAAAAGGAAAATGGGGAGAAGGCTTCATGCCTCACATGCTCATATAAGCAGTGGATCTCAGGGCCAGGTAACAGAGTTACAGATTTGAAAAAACATTTCTGTTTGCCATGCCTATCTCACTTTCAAATTATTTAATAAATCTTTTCTTCTTCATAATAAATCTTGAGGGCCTATCTAATTCATCTTTGGGGCAATATGGTGATATAAACACATTTAATTATCTTAAACAGCTAGAATTTCATGACACAAATATTACAAGAAAAATACTGTTGAAAGCTACACAGCATAAGGATAATGCCATATGCCATTAAAATATATTTATCTTAATTGTTATATTAATCGGTAGATCCTGTGGGCTGTAAATTTATCACAAGTCTGGTCTGCATTAAGAATGGATCATAAGATTGTAACTGCAAATCCTTGTGCCACTTAATAGGTAAAATTAGGTGTCCCATTAGTCACAGTTGTGACTAACTTCACCTGTTCTGACATGATTATGAACATTATGCAGTTGTTTTAATATCTTTGTATAAAGATTAGCCTAGCTGTTTTATTATGTTTGTGTCTCACTCTATGATGTCTCATTGCTTTTGTCTAACTGCTATTACTAATAGTCAGTACATGAAGGAGTCCAAGGACTACACTCTTTTCTTTAGAGTCCAATTATTCCCGTATAACATTGGAAAACTATGAAGGTGTCTAACATAGAAACTATTTTACATGGAAACAGTCATCAAGATTAACAGCTACTGAAGTTCATAAATCACTAAAATCTAAGGAAAATTATCTGCAATATAAAAAACCAACAAATAAAACACAAGTTAAGGTCACAGTCCAATTTTTCAAGAGTATATAGGACATCTCTTATGCCAATCAAAGACTTTTTGAGTGCACGCTGAAATTTTTTTATGGGCATGTAAAGGTGACTGAGGATCATAATCTGGGCCTTTGTGACAGCCTCACGTTCTCTGCCCAAAATATCAGGAGGCTTTGGAAAGAAAAGACATGTCCTATAGATATCTTAGTCCAGGACTCTTGATCCCAGAGTCAGCAAAAGAAGATGAACTGCAATAGCCACAGAAAGCAGATGAATCTTGAGAAAAATAGATTTCATGAGGACTCTATCTATTTACACAGAGCAGCTGTACAATAGCTGAGAAAAAATGGTGAATCCCTGAATCACATGTTGATTAAAGCTGGAATAGTTGCCTCTTTTTTCTGATTGCTAAACGAAGTAACTTTATTAGAGTCAGAAAACTAATTTTATTCTGAGACCAACTCTCCTTCTGCATCTGTGTCTCTTTCTTCCACATCTAATACTTGTTAAATATCTGCCAGGAGTCTGCCTGCCCTCTAAAGCTCGGCTTCTGGCTATGGATTTAAAGAAATAATAGGAGTGTTTTATACTTTTTTCTTCATAATGTACTCCTAATAATTTTTTGTAACACACAGAGCATGCAAAACAACATTAAAGAGAATGGAAGAATTGATTTTCAATTAATCTGAGTTTGTTTTTTGTTTTTAAACTACAGAACATTCTCTGATGTTAGGGAGCTTCATAATTCAAATTGCTGATGAGTACCAGTCTTGAAATGAGAGTTTAAATGAAGATAGTAGGATGATTATGTAGCTTCCTCTGTGGACCTTGGATCAGGTCCTGAGAAAATTTCAAGTTATTTGCTGTGTAGGACCATACAGACCAAAGTATAGTTACCATCCCTCAGAGTTTTCACAAGGCTGAAATTACATTGTATGGTTGTATTGTACCAAACTTCCATGGAACTATTTAATGCAATATGCTTCCTGGATTTTCCATGACACTGGAAACTGGTTAGACATTTAAAGTATATGGTATTAAAAAGAAAACAAACCAAATTTGGAAAAGACTTTTCTCACAACAAAGCCAATTTTCTTATCTGCAGCAGATCAGCAGTAGGAGTTAATATAAAGACAACACATAGGTAAAGGGCTCTGACAAGTTAATCTTCATCATTCTAGGTGTCTCATACTTGCTTTAAATGAATATATCATTCATAGCTGGATATCCATCAATTAATTAATGATAGGATGGGCTTTTGTCCCATTAGGAACTTTATTCCTTGTATGTACTTGCATCGATACTGACTCCTGCTTCACTAACTTGGGAGAGGCACAAAAGGGAACTTCCTTGGAATGGCAGGAAATAAATTTTTTATATGTACGGGTTTCCCCCAAAATTAAGGTCAGGTTTACTAGCCTGCATATGGAGTAAGAGTTGCCACACCCTTTAACTAACCCATTCTTTCTCCCATAACTGTCAGTAAATTTACCTTTGGCTGCCAGAATCCAATTTCTGTTGGCAGCATAGGCATTGAGACACGTACAGCTTGTGCAGACTGCAGCCTGTATCAGTACTTAGTGAGCTCTGAATTTCATTGCTAGACTGTTCAGAGCCCCCACAATGTCTTTCAAAGTCTTCTAGGCTCTGGTTTATTGTATTACCTTTGGCAGTCTGAAGTGCAGTAATTTATATTTGTCACAACTGCCCTTCAACTGGTGTGGTGCTGGTACAACCTTGTGCTTTTTTGTCTTGTCTTCTTTATATCAGTGAGGGAGTCCAGTATTGTGAATAATTAAAACCCCACAAGTAATTGATCTTGGTGATACAGCATACCACACTAAATGTCTTATGTAAAAACCATATATTTTTACTTCTACCCTCTCATTTGCTTGAACTATATTAAAAAATTCTCATCATGAAAAATTAAAGATGATAAGAATACCCATTATTATCCTGTTTACTACATGCAGCTGATGTAGAGATATTTAGCTTTCTCCAGAGGAATGGTTTGATGTATATTTGTTTTCAATTAAATTTGCATATGCCATTTTAAAGAGAAAGATACTTTATTTATCTCTCTATTTGCTTTTACTAAGGAGGGAATAAAAGTTCCACACTTCCCCCCCGCCTTTCCTGCATCACTGCAGGAGAGCTCTGCATTGTGCATCATAAAGAGATTGGGAAGCTGGGTAATTAATCATGGGCTTTTATGTAATAGAAAGTTTAAAATTCATTAGCTTTATATCGGAGCAAGTGTTATGAGGGAGAACATGTTGTGAATGAGAGGGAGAGCCTTATAATTAAGGAAGTGTGTAAATAATAATGAAAGTCATTAGTGCCATTCAGTTTCTAAGAATGTCATAATGTAATTGGAGCATTAAAGTGAAATTTGCGATGACAAACATTAACGATACAAAAGAGAGAAAATGTGGTTATCTTTGGTTTGACAGATAATGTCAGCTTTCTTGCAAGGCCCAGATGGTGCACAGGAAAATGTTATGAACAGTTTTTTTTTAATATTTTTGTGATGTGATATTTGGGGATACAATGTCACAAACACACAAGGAGGTTTACATTTGTGAACCAATAATGCCTTTGAGTACCGAGTCCAATGCTGAAGCAATATATAGGGAAAGTCTTGTCACTGATGCAGGACTGTTGTTGCAATAAAGGTGAGTTGCAGTGTAGCACGTTACTATGTGGAGTGAAGTTTTCTTTCTGTCTGTCTCTCTCTCTGGATATGCACTTTGAATCTTTCTCTCCTTTATATTAAAAAAAAAAAGAAAAAAAAAGAAAATGAGAGGGGGAGGGAGAAAAGGAAGAAAATGATTTAACAATTATGCAGGAAATTATATGATGCTAAAATTGTACCATGTACTGCTCTTTCAATGAAGGGACTTTCTACAGTTATTGCACATTGCAAAGGCTATAATTTTAGGGCGTGAAAAAATGTAGATTCCAAACAAAGGAAAATTTAAATATGTCTAGTGGATAAGGCAAGGCGAAACAAAAAGAAGGCAGCTGGAGAAAATTTGAAGGAACAGTATTATTTTAAGGGAAGTGACTTAGAAATAACTATGCTTAAGACTCCAAGACCTGAAAGACCCAAGACCTCAAAAGTATCTGTCTTTGTGTTCTGTCCATGAAGGACAGTGTTGGGGGATTTCCTAGTGCCCCCATCACTTTGTGTCAAAAAGACCTAATTTTTATGTAAGCAGCCATTCATTCTTTACTGTCTCTTTTCTGCAGCCCAGCAGCCAACACAAGTTGATTCCAAGTGTTGTGAAAATTGGAAAATTAATGCTAATTAATCTTATATTTGGTTGACAGTTTTAAGAAAAGGAACACTGGTCCAAATGAGTGGAAGTGGAGAGGTGAGGGTGATTACTTCAGCAGGATTTTAACCCATGTTCCTTGAAAAACATCTAATACTTCCAACTGTATGACAAAGGCCACTTTTTACACCACTGACAGAACTTGAAAGGTTTTTTAGATGACATAGCAAGAATTATTCTCTGCATACTGTGGGGCTGCTGCTACTTTTGGGATCTTTGAGTAGGATGGTTCGAAGTAGAGTCACACTGACTGTACCAAATTGTGGTTACATATCTGTCTTTTCTGGTCATTTCTACTGAGGATGAACAAAACCAGCGTGATGATACATAAACTGTGAAAAGAGGTTGCCTCCAGCAGTTTGTAAAGGGCTGTTTTTGGAAAGTGTGATTTAGCACTGGTTAGGCTTTTTTGTTCAGTTTGATTCATTTTGTTTAGGCTTTTATTCTGGTTGCTCCTCTTCTTTGGCACATCTGCACACAGTTTTGCATGTAAAGCTAATCATGCCCTTAAAGGGGGCAAGTACTTAATTTCATTGTGAGGGGAATTGATCTGCCAGAAAATTCTGTTACTCTCCTGACTCTATTGTGGAGGGTCCTCCTCTTGAAAAAGGTTTATGGCCAATGTTTGTTTTTTGCTGCTTCTCTCACTCGATGAGTTAATAAAGTGAGTGTGAGCCTCAGAGCATACACTGCAGTGAGGTAGGGTGGGCAGTAGGAAACCAGCACATTCAGGTTACACAGACACTACATTATTTCTAGAGATTCTGATGGGAGAAGATAAGTATTATTCTTAAAAATTTTAAAGGAAAACTGAAAAATGGTATCTGGTTGAAGAGTACTTGTGAAAAATACCTGCAAGGTAGGTCCAGGCCCCATGTAAATTGGGAGCCTTCTGTTAAACTCTTACATTTAAAACATGCATTTCAGAGAAGACTAGACCTTCTAGAAGCAAAGGTTAAGAGGGCACCATGTTCAGGGGAATTTCAAATGGAGAAGTTGGTGTTAGTGAGTACTCAGAGTTGCATGGGCTGATTGGCACAGCCAATTTTTCACCTCCAAATCATTTGCCAACTTCATTCTCTAGGTTTTCATATGGCAGCTGGGGGGGATGGTCTCCTCTAAAATATACATGGTTTTGAGAGTTAAAGCAAGCCTACAACTCCACAAGCATGTTTTACTACTATTCTTAACATTGCTCTGGCAGGATTTTTGTAAGGTAAGTGGGGATTCCTGTCAAAATTGTTTTTTCCTTCTTTCCCCCTCTCTATCATTACTGGATCCACTTCCTTTCCCATGAAGTTCCCTGATCCCTTGGCTCCCTTTCTTCCAGGACACCTTTTAAGGGCAGATGTAGGTCTGTAATGTTTCAGCAGTGAGAAAGACACTATGCACCTGTGTTGAAAGCCTCTATTACCCACATCTTATTGTGGTAGCTGAAAATTGTCACCACAGCTTGTCTGCTGGCCAGGTGTGCTGGGAGGTAACCTATGCTTTTATACTTTGCTTTAGACAAAGGGCAGCAATAAAGACTTTTCTTGGTAAGATCTCGATGGAAAGCTGCTTTGTGCCAGTAGAAGTTGTTTGTGACTCTTATGGCCCCTACACCAAGGGCTGCAACTACTCTTTCTCACAGATGCTGTGTTTGTCATATGTCTCCTTAGAGCCACTTGTATTTGTGAGCCAAGCAGTTCCTGGGCTCTTAGGTGACCCTGAACAGTTGGATTATTAAAGCTCATAAATCCTATTGAAAGCGTTTGGAATTTCCTCAGCCTGATTTCTTCCCTACAGTACTCTAATATGTGGAGGTAGTGCACATTCTCTACAATGAATCACAGATCTCAAGATAACCAGCTCACTGCATTCCCTGCCTGGGACTCTCCCTCCTCCTCTTCTTCTCACCATTTTCTCTCTGGCCCATTCTAACACCACAGTTCACAACACTCTAGCTGACTCTCTTCTTACTACTCCTCCTCTTACTCACCACTGCATGTTTTGTAGCTTTGTCCTATCGTGCATGCCACACATACGTATTATAAAAAGTACTACTATGCTAAGTTTCTATATCAGAGATGTGTTTCTGTCCAGTGCAACTGAGAGCTGCTGCTGAACCCTTTCTGTGGTCACTGGATTACTTTAGAACATCCTTTTTTGAGCTGCCAGCCACTCATCAGCCCATGAAACAGGTCACTGCCCCTCCTACACTGTGACCTGAAAGTTCGCTAGTCCTCCTGCCTGTAGACATAAACTGAAGAAAAGGCTACAGCAGGAGAGACAATGTGCACAAATGCTAGCTGTCAAAGACAGAGTTCAAATTCCTGCTCATCTTCTGAAAGTCACAGCTGAGCAGTGCTGCAGAAGCTACAGTTTCCGGTCTTAGGGGGGATCAGGCAACTTTTTTTTGCATGGGGTGAGGAACTCCACACTGTAATCTCCTTTTCAAGATACACAGATATGGTACATCAAACACGACGGGATTTCCAAAAGAAACTAAGAGGGGATTTGAAATGTCAAATACAAAGAAATGATTCTTTGCTTTCAGTGGGGGGAAAAAAAAGCTGCCTCAGCCCCTCTAGCAACAGATTATATTTTTAAAGGGTTGTTCATTGATCTTTCTCCAAAGAAAGAATCTGATATTTAGGTACCTGATCATAATCCTAATGAAATCCATTGCAAAATTCTTACTGAGTTCATTGGGAAGAGCATAAAGCTTCATTTTTTTTCGTCAAGTCTAAGATACCAGTATATGCTTTACACAAATTGCTTGGGTAATTTCCTTTACTTGAGATGTTGTAGGTGAAAAAATATTTCAGCTCTTCCTGAGAAGTATTTAAAATTGGAGCAATTTGGCTATATTTACATATTGTAAAGTGCCATTTTAAACAGACGTGCTATATTTTTAAGTCCATCTGCAAATTATGCATGATTAATTTGTTTGTAACATGTAGGACATAAAAGTGGAAAGAAGTTTAAAAATAAATAAAACCCCCTAAAACTGATCTCTTTCACATAAGATTGTGATAAAATACATCAACAGTTAGCTTATCATACTGTTGTGCCTCAAACTGAATCATTCCATAACTCCATAAGACAACAGACTTTATATGTTAGAGGGCTTTTCTTAACTAAGAAGTGACTAGAAGCAGCAGAAATGTGCAACCAGTTGTGCAAAATTTCATTAATTTATTTAGTAACACTACGTGCCTTCTCTCCAGATTCCTGTTTGTGACTGCAGAACTGCAAGAAGCTCTGTATATTTTTCTGACATCTCATACTTCCAGTCTGATACTGGGTTTTGAGAGCCCAGTAAAGTTTTGTTGATTTCTAAGCAAAATTGAGATATCATAGCTAGAAAGTATGCTTGCAGTGAACAAGTAATATAATCTGTTGTCATGCTTTGGCAATACCTTGAGCTGAGGCATTTGGTGTTGTCTGTAGGAATTTTGTGTACATACAGTTCACGTGTGCTTCACCTCTATATGTTGGTTCTATTGCACAAGGGCACTTGGCAATACCAGAATCCTAGAAAGCATGTGCTGCTGGTTAATCGGTTAGATGTTTTGCTCAAGAAAATACTTGGTGAAATAGGTCTTGTGTAGTTTTTTTCCCCCATTACCCTCAAAATTTGGTCACGTAACAGACAGAAAAAGGTGTCAGAAGTCTGAAGAGTTGATCTAGCTCTGTTTCTGTTTAAAAACACAGCTTCTGCTGTGTTCATGAAAGTTCTGACTTTCATGAACCTTAAATGGACGATTATCCCTGTCCACGTTTACAGATCAGGACAGGCAGCAGCAAGTCATTGCCATGGTTTGCAACCTCTTCAATATTATGATTGTGCAATGATTGTGATTTTTCTTTCTACAAAGTTCTGAAGAAAGGGATGCAGGCTGCGTATTCTGTCAGATTAATATCTGACTGAGAAGGTCTGAGGTGACTTCTTAACAAAGGAAGGCAATTTCACTTATTTTCACATGCTGTGTTTGATGCTACTCAACATTCTGAGTTGAAAAACTACATTACATGATACTGGAGTGACACTGGGGTTTTTTCCTGATTATTTCCACTGGTGTTGCTGTAGCTGGCATCTTTTAGCATTTGGTAACTTGCTCCAGACACATCCAGCCTCGTAGGAGAAGGTGGAATGAACTGCCAGACTACAGCTTGGATTAATTTTTATCTTCTTACAGATCTGATGTATAGTTTTGGCTCTTCTCACTCTGAAGACACTCCAGTATCTCAACAGTGGGAGACAAGCTGTGGACACGTGGCTGTTTTACATGTTCATGGTGTCTAGTGACTGGAGCAACGTTCCAAAACGTTCACTACTTTCGTCCCCTTCCCTTCTGGAGGTGAGTTACAAGGCATTTAGTGAAGGCATGAGTGAGTACTGCTTTTGTGTCCTGGTGCAGTGTGCATTTTCTCCCTTCTCTGGGTACCCTGCTTGGGAGTAATGGAATGATGGGCAGCAGCCAGGTGAGGCCCTCTCCATTTCACTGTAAGTTCAGAATAGTTTTGATAACCATCTTGGAAAATTAACCATCTTGGTCCATTGTTGAGATGGCTGCAACATCAAATGGCAAAAAGCAAAGAATTGGTCCTTGCCCCGTCACCAGGTGTAGCACACGAGTGCCATTTATAGCCTCTCTGCTGGTCTTTTTTCTTTCAACTGGAACCTGTAGCACAGTGTTAAAGGGAATACATTAAAGAATAAAATTAAAAGTAGATGGAGCCACACGCGACCATCCTAGGAGGAAACCACATCAGGAGGTGCATTAGCAGAACAGGTTTTGGTGTGCCTGGCTGAATGCCTCTGATCACTTGAAGTGTGCACCAAGAGCTGGCTAATGCACACCCTGTTGTGGCTCATCACTCACTGTATTCTTCCAGACTGATTCCATTCAGCAGTCCCCAGTAAAAGCAGGTGTTTGCTTCTGAGGGGAAAGAGGTGTTCCAGGGGTGCAAGGATAATACCTACTAAAGCAAACATTTCCCTGCAACACTCCCCCGGCCTTCTGTATATTTGTCCATATTTACTGGTACGCAAGTTCTGCTACATTCATTAATCATGGCAAACTGTCTTCTCTAACTAGGGCTTTCTGAAAGCACATCATGAAAGCAGTGCATTTTTAACTGTGTATTTTAAATAAGAATTGTCTGTCTGTGGGAGTTGGGTTATTTGTATCACCGTAGACAGAAATGATCTCTATATTTCATAGGACCTTGCTGCTTTGTACTTATTGACTGTTTATTTTTCATCCATAGCATTACTAATTGCAGCTAGTACCAGACGCTTCTGTCTCCTTTCAGGTTATTGTAGTAGAGGGCATTGTACCAGATGCATGGTTATTCACAGACATGCATTTCCAGCAGCTGAATTGCTGGATCTGCTCTAAATGATCTATGGCAATTACATTTGGCGTTGTACAGCTATAATTTTACTGCATATTAATAGCCACCTAGCAAAGAGGTAAATGCCCTTTTCTCGGCTGGGTGCAGAATGAATGCCTGGATGTATTCAATTGGGTAAAACGAGGCCCGGGTTTTAAATGCATAGCAGCGGTTTCATGTATCGGAAACGCGTGTGCTGGTGAATTGCCTGTTTCCCTCTGCCTTGATGGTGTGCAGCAAGGCTCCGAGGGAAACATCATCAAGCCAGATCCTACAGACATGCTGGGCAGGGGAGGGGGAAGGGGATCATGTGCCCCATTTTTAGTGGCTCATCTGCTACCACCCAAAATCTGCTGCAGTCTTTTTTTTTTTTTGTATTTTTTTTTTTTTTTACCCCTTTCAGCAGCTCGGCTGATCAGCCTGAAGGCTGTCAGGTTTCACCAGCAAAAATAATAATTAAAACCACCCTCCCTAGACCTTTCACTTAAAGATGTCCTCTGGAGTCAAGGCCCATTTCCTTCCCTCTTTATTTTCCTTGGGGGTCGTATGTCGGGGGCGACAGGGAGCGGGTGGGAGCAAATAACAAGGAATCGGAGGGGATTAACGAGCTTTCTCCTTATTAGCCCCGCTCGGGTGCTTTGTCTCTCTGCTCTTGGCTGAGGATGGGCTGACGGGAAGGGCTGGAGGGAGGGAGGGAATCAATGTGACTGGAGGGGTCAGCGTGCGGGAAGCCACAGGCGCACGGGCGG
>VXBC01005334.1:759371-871842 GCA_013399945.1 Ploceus nigricollis
GGGGCCGGTGGTCGGGAGCCGGGCTGGGGCAGGGGAGATGAGCGCCAGGGAGGGGGGGGGTCTGCGGGGGGAGATCGCCCTCCTCCTAGCCGTCATTTCAGCTAAAATGGATCAAACTCTTAAGAAAATCTCAACTTTTACTCGCTGATTTTGAACAGCATCGCGGGATCCGCTTTCAAAGCCGTGTTTGCTGGAGGGCAAGCAGGGGCTGCTTGGAGTGGCATTGTTCTTAAGGGTGGCGATGTGAGGGCAACAGATTTACTTGATGCTTCCTTAGCATCTCTTTTTGCATGCAGTGGAGGAGGATCGCAGTCCAGGTGTTACAGCCGTATTGTTAAGTGTCCCGTTTTCTCAAAAAGCTGTTCATGTTACTCCGCTTGGTGTATTCTGCCTACTTGTCTGTGCGTCTCAAACGATATCGCTTGTAAATCTAACCCCGACGTGCTCGTCTAGCGCAGCCATTGCGCAGCCTTGTTTAATTGCTGTTATTTATTTTGCCTTCATTTACCGCGTCAGCCAGCGGGGGGAACACGCTCAGATTCCGGGGGCATTTTTACGTGCTAGGTGTGTCTCTGCGCTTCCAGGTGTGTGCGGTTTTGCTTAAAACTCATCCCGCCGCCGTGTGACATCGCTGTAAATGTGCCGGGAGGGGAAACAAAAGCATTAGAGAGCGACACAAGTGTCTGTGCATCACCTGTTTGACTTCTCTGCCATTGCAATGCTGAGCCAGATGCATGCCCGATGCGCGTTCTTCTAAATGGCATATTGCACATTTTAGGCAAGTACAAAGCAATTGAAGCTGAGGGTGATGGGGAGGGGAAAAAAAAAAACAAAAACCAACCAAACCAAAACCGTACTGTAAACTGATCTGCAACTTTTTCAATCTCATAATTTAACTGCACGCTGATTTTGTTTTAGCAGTCTTCGTCACGGATCGAGGCAAGTTTGTGTGCGCAATTGGGCTTGCAAATTGCTAATCTCGCACTGACTTTGCCTCTCAGTTCCCAGCTGGGCATGGTTACCTTGAGAGCTGTGGTATCAGCACTGTCAGAGCATGCTCCGGTGGGGAGATCGGGTGTGTTCTATTTTTAATACTATTTAATGAAGATGCTTCTCACTCTGCAATATACGAAGCATAATGGAAGAGCAGAGCGATGATTGGTTATGGATACTGGAAAAGGAAAAATGCAAAGGTAAAAACGGAATCCCTCAAATATTTCTATTACATTAGTGAAAGGAAATGCAGCTGTGCAGAAAGGTGATTGATTAGCTCATTTTAAGCTGAAGAGTTTTGTGGTGTCTAGGAGGCTTTTTTTTTATTTTAAAAAGTTGCATGGAGCAAACTAGATTATTTTGTGTTATTGGTAAATCTTATTCTATGTGGACATACTTAAGTTGAAGAATATGCCATTTTAAAATTTTTTTTTAATAGTGAAGCATCTTACAGTGGAGTAACGCTAAGGAACATTTTAAATATTTAATTTTTTTCTTGTGATAACCAATTTTAATTATTAGCTCTATTTACATGCTTATTGGTAGCCTCTTGAAGCGGGAGTTTTGAGTTTTTATTCCTTGCACTTAAAAGTTAACTCAGTTGATATTAAAAATCATTGTTGCATGCAATGCTCACAGAATGCAACCGGCTGTAAATCTCTTGTGAAGTGTACAGGAAAATATCCATAGATAACTACAGTGTATACCACTTGGCGAGATACATGGAGATACTTTTGAAAACTGCCCTGTTATGTTCAGTGTACCTGTAGTCAGAAATGTGTTTATTAGCTATTTGAAAGAATCCACACACTTCAAATCATGTAGAGAAACTCGCCTTGATTAAAGATGTCTTCTGTAAAACAAGTGTATTTTCTCTCTGTTGTCTGCAGTTTTACAGGATGGTGGTCTAAGAAACAGCTGAGTACCCCTCCTGCAAAATCCTTTTTGAAGCAATTATTTCTTTCTGCTATGTGCTAGTCATTTTGACTGCCCCTGGGCTAAGTGTGCAAGTGAGGATTGCTCAGACGAGTGTTGCACCACATTGTACTCATGAGGGAAAAATTACATAACGGTGATAGAGGAAATGCAAAGAGATTTTTAACACAGGTGTAATTATAGTTCTCAGAGAGGGAGAAAACAGTGCAAAAGTAACTTTGAAACTTCATTGTGTTGGACTAAAACTGTGGGCCAAATCATGTTTTCCTGATGGTACTGCTTTTCTTATGGGCATTATTGGGGTTATTTGCATGATTACAGTAACTAGACTTGGCCTGAGACATCACTGTAATTAAACAGAATTTCAGGGAGTACATAAAAGAAACCTAAGAAGTTGTAAAATCTGCTGCGCTCTTGACTTCCTCACAGGTTATGATTTTGAATAACTAACTTTAAACTTGGAATGAATGGGGGGAGGAAAAGTGTACTAATTCTAGGATGGCTTACTTACAGTCTGTCTTGCATCCTGTAGGCATTGGTCTCGCTGCAGTCAGTGTGAACTTTAAAACTGGCTCCGTGGTTTAATCAGTGCTAAAGTCAGACTCCGGGACAAATTTTCAGCATCTGTAAATTGATGTAGTTTTGTTGCTCGTAAGAACAGTGTAGACTTACACCAGCTGATGATAACACCTCTTTGCTTATAGCATACAAGATCTGTAACTTGCATTGAACGATATTACCAATTTCGTTGGCATTAATTTCAGAGTAGGAAAATTATTTTGGCAGACTGGCAAATCCTTGTTTATAGGGACTACTCACAAATGAGCAGCTTGATCCAGTGATCAAGCTCCCAGCTTAATTTCCTTGATAAGTTTTAAAGCTATATGTGTGTAAGCTACATGATTATTTAAAGGAAATGCTGTTCACGTTAAGTAATCTCTTTTCAAAAATATCATTACAGATTGGCCAGTTGAGAAGTAATGTAACTACCATGCAATAAACTTGCAAAATCCATTTGTCCCCTGCTTATTCATTTATTAGATTTGAAGTTCTGTATTAATGTTCTTAGCAGGTAGTAAGTCAAGCAAATGGGTCCCTTTTTCTTCTAGAAGATTGAAACATTCATCAAACAAGTAATACATGGCAAAGACTGTACATTCCAATGGAGAGCACTTGGTTCTGAAGATTTAAAATACTCTGTATGAATATCTGTGTGGTAACATGCATTTCTAGGTTACATTCTATTTTGATGACAAACTGCAATCCAGGTAAGTTAGATTTTCCCTAATTAAAGTTGGGTAAATTGAATTGCAGATAAATTATGCAAACCATGTGAGGTCATGCATCTAGTTTTTGACAGTCATCAAGTGAGACCTATTCTGGTCTCCAGGCTTGTAACTGGGTCACCCCTGGATTGTAAGTTTCCCTGAATAATTGCTGGTGTTTGTTTTCTAATTTTTCCACTTGATACATGAAATGCTGACTTATCAGAAACTTGTCGCTGTAAATAAGTTTACATGCTTGTTTGTAACAAAGTATTTTTATTTTTACATAGTAATTTAATGGTAAGCCCTTCTAACAAGGAAGTAACTTCAGAACAAGTGCAAATAATGACTCATCTCTGGTTTGTTTGGTTGGTTTTTTTTAATAAATTAAACCTGCCTATAAATTCATGTGGACGTACTGCTTACTGTTTGTGGACAGAATATGTTTTTCTTGGGGTCTTTCTTAAGAAGGAGGCTTAAACCCAAATCGGAAGAGCAGCCACTATGGCTTGCAGGAGTATGCTGGTGTTCACAAACATGCAGTTTATTAGAGAAATGAAAAAGACAATATGCCATAAAACTACAATACTTTCAGTTTTAATTAAAGCTAATTTTTTAATAAATAACATCTACGATGGATTCTTGCCAATTCCTCATTTGTCACTGAAGGTTCAGCCTGCTTAGTTCTACGACCTTACAGCTGCTTAGATGTTTGAAGTGACTCTAGTTTTAGGCTTCATGTGTTCTCATATGTTGGTTTTCAGTAGGCAAGCTGTATGATTGGGTAAACTGAATTTCCTTAGCTTATTTTAGTTTATGAGAGCACATAAATAATCTGTATTAACACTTAATGTGTGCCATAGACAGTCCAAAGTTACGAATTGGATTGATTCCAGGGGAGGAGCACTGGAACTCTCTGTCACCTTTCAGGAAAATACCCCAAGCAAACAATTCCATAATGAAGAGGGCTGCCACAGCTGCCCTCTTCCAACTGGTAGTAATGTTGCTGGTATTTACTACTTCTTTTTTACTGTTGTAGTTGCCAGGCTTTCAGGTAATCCACTTCTGTTTGGTTCCTTGGAAAAAGTTGTTGTGGAAAAGGTCTCCTTTCATTCAAATGTACAATTTTTTAGTCACATGGTGGGATCTTGACACTGTGTTTCATCATTCTAGAGTCCTAAATTGGTAATGAGCTGTTATATGAAAATGATACGTTGCTTTTTTTGTCCTTTTTTCCCTGGCTATTACACGTAAATTCCCTGTTAATGAGAGGAAAAAGCAGACTAAATACAGAGAGAAGTACATAAACAAGAAGTAAACGAAATTGCTTTTTACAGGGGTGAGTTCATGATGACTGTTTACATGAACTAATTGCAGCTGTGGTAAATGTGGTCGAAAGAAATAGGTTGTTCGGTTAGTGCTGAAGGAAGATGCGAGAGAGCGATAATGTCATATATCATGACTAAGCTGAAATGCAGAAGGAATAGTTAGGCAGTGACAGCTGGGAATTTGAAATTTGTGATTTGGATATCCAATGACTTTATGAAGCAGGGGGTTTAGAGTACTTTCTAGTTACTGGCAATGTATGGAGGCAGTAACCATGTAAGGCTGTTTCTAGGGCAGACATTCACGTACCATATGCTGAAGTATGTAAGGTGAGAAGTGTATTTTTATAAGTGAAAGAAAATTTTCACAGAGAAATTGGGACACTTAGGGGTCAGGTCAGATGTCTGATCTTGATCTTTTAAGGCCAAGAGTCACAGATTACAAAGAGTAGTACCATGAGAAAGCAAAGTCCTATGAAAGTGTTTTTGTAATTTAGTGCTTTCTGCCACATTCATAATGAATCTTGGACAATACAAAAATTTATTTATGAGCTGTTTATACAGCACTTGTGTTAAAATTCTAGAAACTTAGTAACAACTTCCAACTAATAAAACTGCATTTTTTCCAAAATTGGATGCCTTCAAGTCAAAGGAAAACTTAAATGGTTGGTAGGATGGTGTGACAAAAAAATAGCAATTAAGAAAAACCCCAGCAAATACTCCCACACCAGATCCCTCACAATTAAATACTCTGGTTTTTGATTTCTGAAAGTCTTCTGTTTGCCATCTATGTTAAAACATAAAAAGCAAATATATACAAATCACCTCCATTCAAGCTTCTGTTTATCCCAATTTTTACAGCCATGCAGCAATAATTTTTACTGGATTCATAAAATCATCAGAGCCAGTTTTATGTTCTAGGATTTGAACTCTGTCATCAAAAGCATGCCTGAACAGCTAATAATTTCGTGAGTAATGAATCCTGTCGCAGTATTTGTATTTTTATTGCCTCATGAGTTGAAGTCTTCCTGTGCCTTCACCACAGAAAGCATTTTGTAAGTTTTCATAATTAAATATCAGTCAGACTGTCCTGCTTTTCTTCACAGGGAGTGAGTGCATGCATCTTGGGTTTGGTGACCTGCAGAGCTTCTCGTGGTGTAATGTGATGAGAGTTCACAATTTATTCCTGCATAAAGAGGGATGGCAAGGCTTCTCAGTAGATTGAAGCCAATGAAGATAAACTGCAGTGATTAGAAGAAGCACTTTATAAATACAATTAAATTATTATTAATTAGCATGAAGTGTGCAATATATATTTGATTGAATGGAAAGTTTTACTGGGGAGCAAACTTCAGTGGTATCAGTGCTCTTATGTGAAATAGGTACAGCATGATGTTCTGAAGAGTATGCCTACCTTGTGCTTTTTGGGTGTTTGTGCCATTGAACTTTATTTGAAGTGCCTGAAAGTAAATCATAAATTGCAGTGATACAAACTATACCTTGAGGTTTTTCCATTTTCAAGTGACTATTGTGTTTCTAGTTACATTGCCATTGGCATAACATTCAGAGCAGTTTAAATGAGGCTGCTTAATACATTATAAAGTATTTGTCATGGAGTCAGAAATGTTTATGGTGTCATAAAAGCTTTAAGGGAAACACATCAAATAAATTGGTCCACTCTAAAGGCTCACTACAGATTTTAATGTAAGCCCGGGAAATGTCTGATAGCTTTATAATTTGTGTACTTTATAAAGCATGAAATCTGAAGTGAGAAGGTCTGACTTTCATGCTTTCAGGTTTTGTTCCTTTAGGAAAAAATTCAGAGCTTTCTTCCACAAAACAAGAAAAAAAAAAAAAAAGGGAATTCTGAACATTGATCTATAAGAAAAGCCTAATGAGTGACTTAGGGCATCTTAGAGTGCTGTATTTCATAATGCATACTACTGTTAGCATCTGGAAATGCTAATGAAACTATGTTTGATCCAGGTATATTTTTTGGGGAAGCTTTAACTCATCAAAAAGGAACATAAGTTGGAAAACATAATGTATTTACTAGCTTTGTGTGTCTCAATATGCTTTTCCGCTACGGAGTAGCAGTCTGTTTTGCAACGGAGCAGCAAAATGGAGTGAACTCTAGTGACAAGAGCTATGGCAAGCAGCATAAGAATCCTGTTAGATATGGAAGACAATGAATTATTACTGAGGGATAATGCAACTTTTGTTTAATCTACGAACTGTTGAGAATGACTGCATTTGAAAGAAGTCCTTGAATGACCTGCTTCTTAAAGTAGCCCTCTCAAAATTGGTGGCTGAGATAAGGGAGTCGTGGGGTAAGAGTGTAATGGAGGATTAGGGCTAGTAGTACTGCTTGTGATGTGAAATCAGGTTAAGGGGCATCAGAAGTAGAAGGATGGCAAAGGGAAGTAGAACTTTCAGGGGAGATTCCCTGAAGATTAAATAATTGGAATTTTGTATAATGCAGACAAAATATATAGATGTGTAGCCTCTTTTCAGTATCATTTGTTTTCTGATTTAAACAAAAATAAAATTCCTTATGCGTGTGTTGTGATTCCTGTTTTTGCGTAGAGGATCAGGACAAAATGGCTACTCCTCTGCAATCACACCTAATCTCACTAAATCTGAGGTTACAGGGTTTGTAAATGATCTACATCTTCTGATTTTTGCTGTTGCAGAATTGCTCCTGTCTGCCACCTATCTGGCAGGAGAGAA
Organism: Ploceus nigricollis; assembly: GCA_013399945.1. Lineage (NCBI taxonomy): Eukaryota > Metazoa > Chordata > Aves > Passeriformes > Ploceidae > Ploceus > Ploceus nigricollis. Next base: position 766,621 of record VXBC01005334.1, read on the forward strand.
AGGAAGATAACAAAATTGTTGCCAAGGTCTGAGGACAGCTCCATGGCAGTGTGGGCTAAAATGGGACTTCTTAGCTTGGCTTAATGTCAGTGTAAGAATCTGGTGAGAGAGTCTTGGGGAGACATGCAAGATCCTGGATTCTGTGGTATGTAGCCAGTTCTCTGAAAATAAATTGGTTTCTATCCTTGGTACCTCTTCTCTTGTCATGGCAGTATCTCATAAGTTAGTCAGGTATTTGCTGAAATAGTGTAATGTGCCCTGTGGCTACCTAAATCCCCCCCTTTCCATAAAGGGCTTTCTGTTAATGAGGAAGGATTGGTAGGAAAGAGCAAATTGAGACACAAATCTTGATGCAGCATTTTAGCTGCCTGTGGTTCTGCTGCTGGTAACCCTGTAGGCATAGTCTGTGGTTCCACAGACACCCTGTCCACTCACTCTTTTGTCGTGATGGTTTCCGCAATGCGGGAGGAAGATGCGGCAGGCGCCTACCTCTCTCAAAGCCCACGTATTTCTTTGATGTGTTTGTTATTCCTCAGGGTTTTTTATTTTTTTCAGGAAGTAGACCAGAGTACATTATTCGTACTCACAAAGGCTAATTACAATTTTTCCTCTACAAATAATTTCTTGGAGAGCTGTGTGTTCAAAGAACTGCTACTAACTATTTTCTGTGCTACGGTTATGCTCAATGTCCAGGTAGCGAGTGCCGAAATGTAGATTCCTTTGGCACCCATTCATGTTTGTGTTTGTTTGATAACACACACTTGTGTCACGTCTTTATTAATGTTGTCAGGCACATCAAAGCCATCTGTAATAAAACTGCTTCAGGAGAAGAGCATGTCAGAAAATGTGACAGTAAAATATAGACACCTCTTAACAATACTTTTTTATTGATTAAACAGCACAATTTCAATATGTGGAAAAATGAAATCAGTTCTGATTATTTCAGAACTTTGAGAGCAACTCCAGTGAGCCCTGAGTCTTTGGCTTGCCTATAAAATGACAGCAGACTGAGCAATTTAGGGGTATTTTATGAGAAAATTCTATGGCATGGGAATGTGTTTGCTAGGTTTGCGTTGACTGAGATCATAACAAAAGAGGAGCAGAAACGACTCTCATATTTCTGGTGCATAGTTGAATATTCTCCTGGAATCTATCATTTATTACCCATACTCAGTAGTTGGAATGAGGCTGGCACATGATGTAACATACCAGTGGTCCTCGGAACATCAGCTGCATGTACAAGCAATTTCAATGTCTATTCACTGCCAGACAGATGATTTTAATAAAAGGAATTCAGGGGCTCCGTTCCGACCTAAGATTGTTTATTTTGGGACCAGTAACTTGATGTACTATTGTATTATAAAATCCGAAAAGTGGAGATAATATCAAGTAGCTTTGCCACCTCAGCAGAGAAAATAAAAAATACGGAGACTAGCTAATGTTATATTATTTTGTCAAAGCTGAGTGTGTGAAGTAAAGCATGCTGAAGTTAGGAGACTTACTGTGTTCTTAGATGTAACATAAACAAGGGATTTTCCTAAAAATCGGTCCGTAGCCCTGATTTGAAGCTTGCTGCAAGTGCAGGAAGATAAATACGGGAGGAATTCACCACAGTCCCAATATAAACTCTTATCTTGTTCTGCTTCTTGGTACATGAATTTCAAGCAGTCACTGGCATGGATGTCTCTACCTCTTTTTTTGGCTGTTTTGACACTTTCATCAGTTGTCTCTCTTCTGCTCCGTATGATTTCTGGCCATTCTTCATACTGAGCCTTTGCTTTTTTCTAAGTTGTGCCCCTTATGCAAACTTTACTTTGTTAAACTGACCCTTCTTGGCTTTTCTTGGGTTTTCATCATTTGTTCACATTTTCCAGCTTTTTTTTGCTTGCCTTCTTCTATGTCAGGTACTTGCCCTGTTTGAAAGAGTTGAAACCTTTGATTTAATAGTCATATAGCACTGCAATTTTTAAAACAGCCTTTCTTGGTAGATTTTTGGACATTGAGTTTATAATAAACATGTTATATAAAACATACTATCGTTATTCAGAATATACCAGTTCCCAAATCTCTTGGATTTTGTTCTGGTATCTCTTAAGGAGAGAGTGCCACCAGGTCTGATTGCATTTGTGAAACAAAAAGTTTTATGGTGAAAGCCAGAAGAAAGACCCTGTGCTTTTGAACTGCATGTATGGAGCTCCTGTTGGTATATCTGGGTCCCTTTGGGGCCTCCATCCAAATTCTGTAAGCTCCATAGAATTGTGTGTGTGTTTCATGCTCCTGGAAAATGTTGTGTCCTGTGCTCTCTATTTGTTTATTTAGATTATTTTGGTTTTCTGGGATTAGCAGTATTTTCAGTACATTTTTGTCTGTTGCCTAGAAAATAAAGTATAATGGAAATGACCCAGACTAAATACCTTTAACAGTGTTCTTGTTGTCAAAGACTTATATCTTGGCTCTCTGACCTTTCAGATGGACTTCTGTCTATGTTATGAGCACCATAGAACCTAAAACAGTATGTTGGATGCAGTTTACTGTGTTACTGGGTTGTGCAACGAAAGAAGGGGAAAATTTACTGGAGTTCTTACATATGGAGAGTTATTTTGTGTTCCATGTCTGTACACTTGTTGAATAAGCTTGGAAACTGCACCAAAAGCTGAAGGTTATATATTCTTCTTGTACCTCTGATTATCATGATGTCATGGCCACAGTTCCTGGTCAAAACTGGAGGAAACTGATTTGTTGTAGAGATTGATACCAACTGAGGCAACTAGCTGTCCACATTTGAGGACATATACTAAATACATAATCCATATATATTTTTGTGAAATGCATATATAGTAGCTCCTTCTAAAGACAGAAGTAAAGGAACTGTTGGCTGAAATTTCTCATTGTTGTGTTTGAAGGAACATGGTTTGCTGCCATCATCTGAAAGCTGAAATTTATTTTCTCCTATATTTTGTTTCTTTTTTTTTTTTGCTTGCTGCTAAGATATAATTTATTTTCTCCTATATTTTGTTTCTTTTTTTTTCTTGCTGCTGAGATATAGCAGGAGAATTGGCTGTATTCAGCTGCCAATTATGGATTTAATTCAGTTATTTGTTTTTCAGTAATCTGGTTGCCATTAGTGCCTAGTTCACTAATTGTTGACTGTACTCTGTCAGTTTATTATGAAAGTAATATTCTGAAATGAAACCTAATAAAGAAATGATGGCAGCATTCTGAACAGATGATGTATAGTAGTTGTGAACTGATTTTTTGTTTCTTTTAATGGGTTAATTTCCAGACTGGTGGATAGTCAGCTCAGTTATCTCTCAAGTAGCATGAATTGAAGAAATCTCTTACCTTTCAAACACAAAATTCTGTTGTGTTGAATGGAATGGAGTCATTCCATTTTTTGGAGGGATATCATGTTAATAAGCTGTTTATTCCACAAATAATGATGCCTATGCTTTTCTCAGTGTCCTTGGTGGTAATTTAATTCTTGAATTCAATTGTTTACCAAGGAGATGATTTGTGATTTTTAAAAGCATGAGTGCAAATGTCTGTAGTACCACAGACTTGGAATGCAGTGAGAGGGACTATTTTTTTTCACATAGCCTAGGTTTAAGTTGACTGACTCTTGTTTTTATTGACTTGATTCTGTGATCTTAATCATTGTAAATAAATGCATAAAAATATTAGCCCTATAACCCTATTGCTGCAACTCAGTCAAATATGCAGCAGGATCCTGTTTCTGTAGCAGGAAGCTGGTATGGCAGAAGATCCTTCCAAAATGTGAATCTACATATTTGTGGACTCAGAAGTTCAAGATCTAGCATTTGTATTACTGAGTAAACTAAGCTGGGATTTTCCCCAAATGGCTGCATTATCAGTCTGCTGCTCAACTGCCTTTCCAGTGCAGTGGGTAGGTAACAACAGGATTGCCTTTGGAAGACAGGCATAACACTTATTTTCACCTTTCTGCTAAACTCAGACACTGAAATGGGCGAACTCCTCATATATGGTAGAGGAAGTTGCTATAAAAGTAATGTTAATTCTGTTAAAAGTTTATATTCTTCAGCCCAGCAGAATGACTGTAGATTCAACGTGCAGTCTTGACCACCCCCACTCTTGTGCTCACTAGTGTCAGTGAAGCAGAACTTTATTGTTGAAAACTTATTTTTTTTGCTGGCATTTCTTAAAAGCAAAAAATGGGAAAAACCAACAAGTAAATTCTCAAGCTTAAGATGAGGAGGATGATACTGGGCTATTGCTGATGCTGGGAGTGGTCATGAGCCACTGGAGACTTGTTCCTCTCAGCTCTGCATGGGCTATAGGTGATGGGTGTGATGGTCATAAAATGCCTGTTTATTTCTAGAAGCAAAAGAAGACCCTTTTATAAAATGGCTCACTAGTCTGCCAAGAGGGGATGTGTTCACTGAGTTCCAAGTGGAAAACCAAGACTGCTTCCTTTTGAAGTATTTTGTGGTAGTGTCAGTGAAATACTATGACATGTTTGGTGGGGTTTTGTTGGGTTTTATTTCAGGAAGGGACAGATTTTCAGTACTTCCAAATGCCTTTCTGAGGTTATTTGGATAATTTAAGGTTATTCCTTTTCAGTGAAGGCTTTTAATAATCTTTATGTCTTTAAAAAAGGTAGTGGGATAGCTACAAATTGAAGTGCTACAGATAGTAGAAGGTGACAAGTTGTGTGGCATACTAATGTCCTCACAAAAAATAGCAGCTTTCCCCAAAAATGCATTTTCCAATAGGAAAAGCAGATAAATGGGGGGGGTTGTGAGTGAGAAGCATGAAGCTTTTCCAAGAGGAGAGTGGTCTGCCATGAGACAGTAAGTTGGAGAAAGATGTGAGAACAATGAAAATTCCCATTGTTCGAGGGTTTTTTTGTTTTGTTGGTTTTGTTTGTTTGTTTGTTTGTTTTTGTTTTGTTTTCTTCCAAACTTAGTCCTGCAATCCAGCATTGAATTTCCCTTCCTCTACATTCAGCTTTAAAAAGCGCGAATGTCCCTCTGGAAGGAGAATAGGCAACCGGCCATCTCTCATCACTGTGAAACTTTGTAAGAAGGACTAATTTGGGAAGTGACTAGAGGAAGAAAACAATACAAAAGGAACTGCTTTTAAACAAAAGATACACTTTTGTCATCATTTGCACTGCTCAATGAAAACTAAGCCGCCCAATATTTAACTGTGGTGACCCAAAATATGTCTGTACAGTGTGCTGGCAGCTGATATGTGGTAGACAGTGAAGATAAAATCCTTATAAATGACTAGTCCCAGCAAGGCTTTGGAAAACACTTGGAGTGAATTCTAAGTTGGGTAATGAAAGCACACTTGAAGGGAAATTGAGCTGCTTGCCCTTCCTGATTGCCATGTTCAGCTTGCATTGATACCCCATAACATCCCCATTGATACCCCATAACGCAGTGGGGATGTGGCTGAGGTCCTTGAGCCTCAAGGTACGCCCAAGAAATGCTCCTCCTTGTGCGTGAGACATGAGGAAGTGGTTTCAGGAGTGTAGCCACTGCTAATCAGGCTAGTAAAAGAAGTGCGAAAAATAGCAGTCCACTTTCAATACTGCATTTGTTGTAAAGAACTATAAAATGCCATCAGTTTACTATGTAGATGCTGATGTGGTTACCTCTTTTTCCCCATCTTTATGGCCAGTTTTATGATACAGGCTTGCATGCTGCTTATTTCTTAGTTCATTTCTCTTAAGGAGCTAGTGAATCTGAGCCATTGTTATAAATGGCTTGTAGGTGCTGTTTCAGTCTAGTTAGATTTATAACAAAATTGATCCTATAGACAGAATTTTGCATAAATGAAAGCATTTATCTTTCATTCCTCTTTAACTTTCCTACCTACTATGTTGTAGCAGTAGTTTCTGAAACAAGTTCATCTAGAGTCTGCAGTTAATTCTAGTATGCTTCAGGGCGTCATATGAAAGAAGCACAGAAAGTTTTTCCTGGTTGTTATTACTCTTGTTAAAGATGCTGATGCTCAAGATTTCTTATTATGTGCCCTGCATCTTTATGTATATAGGCAAAATAATTTTTAAAAATATCCTTCAGTTTTGTTAGTGGCTCATTTTCATGCACAAGCATTCCCTGCCTGCTGCAGAAGTGTCTGTTACAAAGGGGGCACTGGAGAATGGAAGGTGCTGGTGAATGATGGCCATGTATCTGGGAAAAGGGCGTGCTGGTTAGCCATCTAGCTCTTATTTTGACCAACATCTTTGCTTATTTAGCCTCTGTATTCCTCAGTGTCCTAGAAGGAAATACTCACTTTTTGTACTTACTTTCCCTTGAATCTTGTTTTTTTTCCCCCGTTAATTAGAGATTATGGCATTTTAGAGCCTTTTATTATAAAGAGGCACAATAGGAATAGTCACTTTGCCTCTGTTGGGCTTGTATTGGCATATACAATCAAATCATGATGCCTTCACAAGTTAGCTCAGTCACAGTTACTTGTGTGCAGCCCTGCAATGCAAATTTGAAGACCCTCACTTTCCTTTGGCTGCAGTTACACTCTGCTGTCACCGTTGGGTATTACAGACTTTACTTACTGGCTCTTTTCCAGACAAATAATGTGATAGCATGTTTCTGTTTCAGCAGGTGATAATGTTGAAGAATTTAAACAGGTACAAATAAAGATAATTTGAAAAATAAGGTCTCAACCATTTGAAAATGTAAAAGTTTTAGTACTTGAGACAGAGCTTGAAAGAATTAAGAGATTTCTTTCAGCTGGTTGATTTCATATTTCAAGTCTAGAAACGTGTGCTTATATATAGCAAATATTTAGGGTTAGCTCTAGCCAGGATAGACTTAAAATAAAAACAAACCCAGAAAAAAACAATACCCACCATTGTTTGAACCTGATGGTAAGTACAAGCAATTAGAATACATCCAAAACCACCAGATTTAAGTATTGCAGACAGCTGTCACTTTTTTTATTTTCAGGTGAAAGTTTGATGGACAAAACTTTTTGAGGGGGAAGTTTTTGAAAAAGTTACAAAGTTGACATGACTTGTTTCATTCTAGGCATGTGAATCCCCCTCTAGAGCCTTTATTTTTATTTTGTGTAGATTTATAAAAGGTCATTGTCTTTTAGTAAGCAATAATAATTTATAATCCTCTATGCTAAGTCCCATTCAATCTTTAAAAACCATTAGCTCTTCTGATACAGCTGTGATTCTAAAATAATCACTATTGAAATTGGAGTCTTTATTTATCTCTTTTATTTTTGGATTGTAAATATTTTTCACAACAGCTTTTTCAGAATATCATGCAAATATATATTGTAATGATTGTGTAGGCATGTATAAAAATTTAATTGCTTTCTGCATCTGTGTGTGTGCTCTGTAACTTTTATTTTGAGATATTACTTTGCATTAGAAGCTATTATTTTTCACTTTACAGGATTTTTCAGGAGGCTGGAATACAGAAGTGACTTAAAACCAAGTGTTGTCTGGTTTGCTGGGCTCTGTATATGTGAGAGGTCCTGGCTTTTGCTTTTAAGCCTTCCACTGGCTTCCACTATGGCATCACAGTTTCACTCTTGGGTGTTGCCTGGACATCACTGAAGTTTGTGACTGAAACAACCAGTTTTTCATGTCACTGACTTGTACATGTAGCTTTTCCTTAAATCAGTTGCTTTTAGATAGAAATTTAATTTTGCTTTCTCCTTACTAAAGTTTTTCCTATAACTGTTATAACTGGTTTTTCTATAACTGCTCCGTGCTGTAAGTTTCAGGTTTTTTTGCAGTCTTTCTCAGTGCTGCTTTAAGTTCATTTTGAGGAACTTAAGGTACCCTCCTTTGTGCCAGAGTTTGCATCTCATTTCCCTGCCTATCCAAGGAGGTAGCAGCCATAGATGAATGGCTGCGACAATTGTGTTGTTTTTCCAGTGTTGTGTTCAGCATAAAAGAAGGGTTTAATTTAAAACAGCAGTCGTCCTTTTTCTTTTCCAGTTGCCCTGGAGCACTGTGCTTCTCTGATCTCCAAATTTTCTTATACTACTGGAAACTTTACGGTTTCTTCTAGCTGCAGCTAGCTCCAGCCAGTCTTTCTTGTTTTCAGTAATGCCCTGTTTATCTGTTCCTGGTCCCTTTGAATTTTCTGATACTTTTGATGTCACAAGATTACCCATTTCTCATACCTTTGTGAACCAGGGAACATCCCTATACCTGTTCTGTCTTCCCTGTCGGCACAAGAGCAGCTTTCTGGTTATACAGAGTTCTTTGTTCATGTCTTTAATAGTTTCTTATGTTGTTGAAAATGTGTAATGCATTTTGAATTTTGAAAAAACAGATTGACTAGAGGCATAAATTTCAAAGCTATATTTTTTAATAAAATAAGCCTATGGCAGCAGTAAAACATTAATGTATTTAGCATTACTTTGCTCTTTGAGAGGGAAGAATTCCTGATAAAACCTTTTATATCAGCCAGAAGAGCTGAAAGACAATCTTTTCCTACTATGGTGAAGTATAGATTGAGCTACAGACTGTTGTGTTGGATTTCTGATTGTCTGACAAGAACATACATCCATTGTCTGAGCAATTGAAAGTAAACGTGCATTCAATAAATTGATACATAGAGTGTGTCAGAAGCATAAACACTCTTCCATGTATGTCACTCTTGGTCAGCACAAGTGTTTCTTTGGGACTTCATGCTGCAAAAAAATTTCAGTCTGATCTGTTAAAACAGCTGTGAATGTTTAAGTGTTGAATTACACGTGTTTGTCAGTGCTTAGAGGATGTCACTAACCATTTGCCCCAGTAGGATGATACTCAGCTAACCTTAGCTTCCACAAAACCATGTGAAAATAGATGCAACTGCAGTCTAAGCAAAAATAAAATTGTTTTACCTTGTTTTACTCATACTCAAGTTTCTTGTATAGATAGACAAGTATGTTTACACAAGTAAGCTTAGCTGTACTTTGCTGCAATTAAACTTTTGCATTCTCTGTGGTCACAAGTAGTAGAGTGAAGAGAGAAGGAAACCATAAAAATTATTAGGTTAAATTTAACCAAGTAAATTAATAGCATTTCTGTGTCTTAAAAAATATGTGTATACACCAGTTGCATACATGTAATATTGGTGTTTACAAAAAAAAAAAAACAACCCCCCAAAAAATGCGTGTTGAAATACCATTTTTCATTTAAAAAGAAGGGTCCCATCAGGTTCTTTTGTAAACATTCAGTGATTTCACAAAGCTGGTACAGTTAAAAGTGTCCACATTTTGGGAGAGAAAGAGATCTGTAAGTTTTATAGTACATCTTTATGATCAGGCTTCCCCAAGAGACAGTGTATAGATGAAAAACTAACTCCCTTCAGTTCCTATAGAATCTTCTTAAAGGACCAAGAAAACAAAAATGTGGTGGTTGTAAGGTTTTTTTACCATTCCCAGTTCACATCTGGAACCTATAATCTATAATATAGGAGCAAACCCAGAAACAATGAAAGAAAGCTCCAACCTGAGATACTCTCCTGGGAGGTAATTTTGAGTTTGGAACATGCTCAGAGAAGTGCTTGGCAGAAGAACTAAAGACCATTGAAAGAAGTTTTATGTTGTGTCTCTTGAAAGAGAAATAAATTTAATGTACTTAAATTATCCCTTCAGACCTCAAGGTCTGTATTACTATGTAATTTTTTTTTTCTCCCTGTTGTGAATTGCCAGAAATTCCAACTAAGTATATGAAATGTATTCTTGTACTGGTTCACATGCTTGGACTGATACAACTATTTACCATATGAAGTCAACAAGCCTTTTTCATAAGGGATTATAAAAGCTGAAGAAGTGGATGTAAAGGAAACTTATGCAGACATTTTTACTTTGAGAGAATTCAAAAAAGTTGTTAAAATGCTTTGTCTTATTTTGGTTAGTTTTATCAGATCACTAATGCAAAATCTTCAATGTTTGTATTGAAATGAGAAGAGCTTTGATTTCAGTAGAAGAAGGCAGAGCATTGTCAAATAGAAGGAGGTAAGCTGATCTCGAGGCCCCTAAAACAATGTGTGCAATACATGGGTGGAATTACAACCCGCAGCCACACAGCACTGTGGAGTGGGAGGGGTGCATCAGTTGCTTTGCCAATCACAGCTTCAGCTGGAATACTGTTAATTCTGCTGTGGCAAGGAGTCAGTGCAGTCTGATATTTGAATCAATTGTTACAAGATACTAAATGTTTGCATACCGAGGAAATTACTTCCCCTGAAATTGAAACAGGTTTCTCCTATTGCATTTGAACCCTTGGCAATCCCCAAAAAAGAGACTATCCAGAAGTTAAAGACTTGGGATATATTTTTTACAGCTCAGAGGATAATAGTGAGGCACGTTGATAATGAATGGAAGGGAAAGAATATCCTCTAGAGGAGGTCTTCTAGCAGCTTGTTTTTTACCAATGGCATGCAAGTTATTTTGCAGTGCTCTATGAACGATGCTTGGACAGCCAAGTGTATTGTCAATTTCCAGGGATTAACCTATTAGTTGTTACGATGCTAGTGGTGGTACTCATCAAAAACAGGGGAACTGACTCTCTTAATTATCCCTGCTCTTTCACTTCATGCTTCAAAAGTTTTTCATGCTGAAAAGCCTCTTGTGGAGGAAAACAAGTGTTACGAATTGTTTTAAAATACTGATTCTAGCCTCCCTTATGAAATATCTGTAAGAGTAATATTTTGCAGCTGTGCTTAGAGTTTACACCAAAATCCAACTCTTCCCTTCTTAGTACCACACACTGAAAAAAGGGTCCTTTACATTGAACAGGCATAGGTGGGAGGCAAATAGAGAAATGGAGACAGAGATCCACATTCATGCAGCCAAACAGAGCATGGGAGACATGCCTTGTATTGTCAGGGTTTTATTGTTTCAAGAAGGTAAGTCACATTCTTCCTAACAGTGAGTGAGAAAGCATTCCCACATACACTTATTAGGATATCGATACCTTTGTTATGATATTGATAAACCTAAATATAGTTCATTGATTTTTCAGACAGTTACAGGATTAAGAATACCTTTCAAATGCCTGTTTTACTTTGTGTTTTCTTTCCTGGTTTGTGTTTTTAATACTGCCCAGTATTCTTGCCAATACTCTTAGTTCTCCATGTCATGAGTGTTTTTAGGCAGCCATGCAAATAGCAAACTAATGTGTCCTGTTTATGCATGTTCAATGTACTGGAATGTCAACATACTTAATTTCTTAGGCTGTCCTAAGTATGAAAATATCTATATGACAGAGCCTTCAAAACAGTAATATTCTTGTCATGCTCTGATTGTGGCTAGAATGTGAGAGATGAAAGATTTTTGGGTAAACAAGATAGCCAAGAATTAGGCCAGTCCTGATAATGTATGGAAATTTTCACTATGGCCTTCTGATCTCAACAACTTGAAGAAGTGTAGAGCAGATTTGCACACAGCAGACAGAATATTTAAAGTGTTGGGCTTCTCTTTCACTGTTGGTTTTAAAGCCATTGTTGAAAAGATCCATCATTGACTTTATTCTGCTACAGCTATTCTTTCTTTGATTTTTTAGAATTGGTGACAAGCCTCTTGCAGTGAATGAAGCTTGATTCTGTAAATATATTTTTGGTTAGGTAGAAATATTTTGGGACATGTTGCTTTTCTAGAAGTATAAGTTTTATTAGTCTAAGGAAGTATGTTTCAGGAAGATGGTGTTTTGGTAGAGTAGGATGACTGGAGCAGGTTTCATTCAGCTGGCACCCAAACAAGTCCTGCTCCATTGTTACATTCTGAGTTGTCAAGCCATCAGTATGAATGCTGGAGGCTGCTTGTCTATCTCAGTGTTTTTCTATTCTGTCAGTGCCTTGGTATTTTGATTTTGTGAGGTCTTAATGTTTCCCAGAACAAAGATTTCCAAGAAACGAGAAAGACCCTTTGCTGAACCTAGCAGTTGAAATTTGGGCAGTTCTATCAGATAATACCATTTAGGAGACCATTAATCTTTCAAATTCTAACCTTTGGTTGAATAAAAAAAAAATCAACATTAGGCATAAGGTAATATGTGAGCAATTACAGTTGGCAGCCTTTGCACCTGTCTTTGGCTACAGTCATTTACAAATGTAAGCAGTCTCAGATTTTTTATTCCTCTATATACCATCAGACTAGAAGCAGGCTAAAATTTATCTCACTTTAAGGTGGCAATGGTTCAGATAAGGATTGAAAAAAGCCAGATTAAGGAAAAAAATTGAAAGAGCAGTAAACTCTCTCTCTCTATTCCTTGTTCTTCAAGTACACTTCTAAAAGAAAATCAGAGGTTTGTTTATCCTCTTGTGGCTTTGAAATTTTAATTTTCAGGAGCAATGGTGTGTTTGGATACTTTTGCAGGAGAAAACAGGCAAAGAAGGACTTGTCCAGTGGCAAGAATTTTTTGCTCTTTAATAATTGCTCTCTTTCTAAAGGGGTGGGAAACTCACGGGAGATAAAATTAAATATGTAAATACAAAGCTCTTTGAACAAGGAGTGTGTGGGTGGAGCTGGGTTTGGGGGATTTGCTTGCTTCTTTTATGAGAATGATCTCCAAAGCTAGAAGTTACAATGATTAGTATTCAGGGTTGTATTAGTATTTAAAGGGTTGGTCTAGTCCTGCTGGTTTAACTGTTGTGTAGTTTCTCAGGCTTTGTCTATATTGAGAAGATGGAATGTGAATGGGGAAGTAATAACATGCAAACTGAAAAAATAACACACAGCAGCAAATGTTGTAAGAATTACAAAATAATGTGGTTTTATATGTTTTAGGAAGGTTCCCTCTCTCTTGGGGATAAAGAAAGAGGGAGCATTGCCTCCGTTTGTATTGAATTTCACAGAATCACAGAATAAGCTGAGTTAGAAGGGACCCACAAGGATCATTGACCCCAGCTCCAGGCCATGCACAGGACTTGTCCATCCTCAGGCCCCATTGTCACTTGTTTTTTTGGGGGGGGATCATATTGTTGTAGACTGAAGAATTTCGTTCTAACTAGAGAAGATCTGGTGACTTAATGGGAAATATAAGGTCCTTCAGTTGTCCAAGAGACAACTTGGCTGGCAGCATTTGTAACAGGGGACAGAAAAAGGGGGATCTAATGGTGTTGGTGTCACTGCCCCATAGCAGGGTAATACATTCCAGGGATAACAGATTTGCCTACAGGGTGTGTTAAAAGTGGATTAGTGTAAGCACTGGTTTTCCTAATACTCCATGCTCTCAACTCTTTTTAAATACCAAATTCACCACAGGCTTAAATAATTTGAACACAAATAAATGACAATATTCTTCCTCCTTTTTCTTGTGCTATTTCCTTGTATCTTTTCCTCCCTTTCTTTTCCTCCCTCATTTTTGAAACAAACGGGGAAATTAAGTACCAAAACTCCCTTATTGCAACATTGCAGTTGAGAATGAAATTGTCAGGATGGCTGCTTATGGTTCTCACAACCATAATAACTAGGCTAAATTGCATAAAACATAGAATATAGCAATATGGAATATTTCTTATGACACATTATATATGCTGTGGGAGCTATCACTTTGAAAATCTTGACTTCTGCGTTTTTAAAATATCTTTTGAAATTTAACATTAATGTATTTTTTTTTCTTTTGCATGAAAATTTTTTTCTGTGCCCACTGGTGATAAAAATCAGGTCAGGAATGCCATTCTGATATCCCTGTGAAAAATGCATAGCAACCAGTCCTCCTTGTTTTAATGAAAACTGTTACAAGGAGAAATAAATTACATTATGCAGTGAAATGTGAAGGCTAAACAGTGAGCTCCATTACAGCCATATTGCATCTCAGTACATTCTTTTAAATGGTCTTGGATAAATGTTTTAGAAAAACAGGTTGAAATATTACTTCCTTGGCTTACAGACAGCTAAAGGGATACTTAAATTGCATTTGTATTCTGCTGACTCGTAAGTGTCGTGCCATTTTGCAATCTAGCAAGCCTTTGGTTTTTGTACTGCTGCACAGTTAACAGTTCCTGTGCCAAGGCTGCACCATGTAGATATCAGGAATGTTACCAAAGCCCTGACCTGAGCAGAAGTGAACTCTCAGTGATTGCTGAAGCTAACCTCTGCAAGCTGCTATGGCAGCACAGCAAGTCTTGCTCTGTTCACTACTGTTGGGACTCCTGAGCTGTGGTCATCTCATTTTAGTCTGCTTTCAGTGTCATGCTTCCTTTAATCTGTTTGATTTGATTGTAATGTTTGGACATTTTAGCTGTCAGACAACAAAGTCTTCATAGGTAACTTGCAGGACCGGGAAGATTGATCTGATACTGGCCATGTGAGAGTCTGATTATTTCTGTTTAGTTCAAGAAGATAGATTCATTTTCAGTGTCAAGATTACTGTTACTCTTGAGGTTTTCCACCATCCTCCTCCTCTTATGACTCCCATTGAAATCAAGAGGAGTTTTTATGGAGCAGCAGGATCGTTTATAATCAACAGCAGGGTATATTGCATTTGCAATGATTTTGTTTAACTTGCTATAATTGGAATTCACGTGCATAAATTCTGTTTGGTTTTATCCTATTACAATAACAAACTGGAATTTTTGTAAGGGTCTGTGATATTTTGGTGTCCAGCTGTCCTTGGACCTTTATGAATGTTTATGTGTCTTTACTGTTATTCTTTATTCTGTATTCTGATTAACAGAATCATGACAGATGTTTTACATTTTTAGTTGAGATTTGGCCTTCTCCCTAAACATCCTTACCACATACTTGTCTCATTTTGGTGGATTTGCTTCCCGTATTTTGGTAGCTCCAAGCAGCTCCTGTCAAAATGTGGAGGATTCTGGATAAACACAGTTTAAAAAGTATTTCCCTCATCAAAGAGGATGCAATTTATTTAATTTGTTAATGCTAGTTAAAATGCCAAATTAAACTTTAAAAGCACAGTGCTATCTGAAATGCTTTAAAAACAGTTACTGCTTCACAGGTGTTACCTTTGCAGCTGCTGACAATCTTGAATTGGTGTTGGAAGGTGTACTGTGTGAGTAGCTCTGACTGCCACAGCTTCAAGACTCCTTGTTTATAGGTCAAGGTGGGGTTTACTCTTTGTAAACCCAACTATTTTTATCATCCTGTACTAGCGTGGAGGTACTAACTTGTACATTTGTTTTCCATGAGCTGGATGTCTAACTCAGAACATCTTTTAAAAGAACCAAGATTCAGAAGAGGGGTAGAAAGAAGAGAGAAATATTACTGTTCATTGGGAGTTTATCCATTTCATTTTTCTCTGATGTAAGAAGTATCCCTTAGATGTAACAATGAGATCACAGGCTTGAGGTTGGTTCAGCTCTCCATGCATGCAGCAGCTTCTGAGGATCAGGGCTTTTGTTGCCCAATTCTCAACTTGAATCCAGCCTAACTTTTTGGGTGCTGTTGAGCCTTTAACATATTGGACTGCATGGTGCAGTTGTAGGAGTTGCTGATGGACCTGTGCTTGGTCCCTCCTAAATAATGGATATTTTCTGAAGATGTTACTTTCCTATTTAGAAGACAGCCTGTAATGTGCCCAAAACTTCTCCGACTGGAGACACCTATGGATCTAATTAAAAGTAAATTCCAGAACTGAACTTACTGCTAGATACTTTATTTTTAAGGTATGCAACAGTTTTATTAATTTTCTTTTCTGTTGGGTTTCTAGGGGAAGGAAATGAAACTTGTCAGTTTATTATGTGTATATGGTACATGTGTATAAATGCCAATGCTCATCTGCAAGAGCAGTGAAAAATCACCTGTGCAGCATAGAAGCCTAGGCAATAGCAAAAGGAAAAAAACTTCAGCCCAGTTAATTCTGATCAGCATACAGAAAATTAGCTGACAGTTGATAGTATGAAGTTTTAAGGAGAAGAGAGAGAGGATTGCTCAAAGATACAGCTATTTTCATTGAATTATTTTGGGAAATAGCTAAACTACCTAGCAGCTGAAGTTACTATCAAATATATTTTGTGTTAAATTAGTTTTTCAAGTCCTCTCAAGTTTTTTTACAATATAGCCATAACTTATACTCTCAGGTGATTACTCATTTAATCAAAAAAAGATATTTCTAATGGTAATAAACGTCTTGATATTTTAGACTGGGATTTATTAATTTCTGTAATGGAGTGAATATTTTCATTCAGTCATATGGATTTTTTTTAAAGTCATGCATTATCGAAAGTTCAGTGATTCTCTAGCAGAGTTGCTAGTGTGTTGTTATTTACACTTGCTTCTGCTGATATCTGCTAAAATTTGGAATATTGATGAGCTTGCTTATAGTCAACACCTATACATAACAAGCCCCTGTGTGTTTTAACCCCATTTTGAAACAGAGCATATTTACTAGGAGTTTGGGGCAGAGGGGGAAGGGGAGGGTGTGTTTGATCTTCTATTTATTTATTTGTTTATTGAAAGTAATACTTATAAACTGGATGTCATAATTTCGTGATTTTGAGATATTGTAGCACTTATAATACTGTTTGTGAAATAGTTTATTTGCTTTATTCTTCTGTATGAAACTGCAATTCTCTTTCCCTCCTCTCAGTGTCTCAAATTGTACAGCAGATAAGGGGTTTTAATCAGTATTTAATCAGGAGATTTGTTTTTGCTGTAGAGTGTGTCATAAATTAAGCAAAGCATACAGTAAATTATTGTCTTTTGCATAAAGTTCTCAGGCACATAAGGTCTAAAATCAGAAGAAAAAGGCATAAATCCTTGCCATTGCACTTGGACATGTTACAATAAAGGATGCAAAGGATAAGGTCTTTTTTTTTTTTCTTTAGGGGGTGATTTGCAAGAAGGATCATAGATCTGGGGAGAACTGGGATTACAGTGACAGAAGTGGTTATTGACTTGCCCTTTCTCATAGTTGTGTCATGTTTCATCAGCCTTTGAAAATCTTGAAGGTATCAAAATAAATCCTGAGGCTCAAATAACATAATGTTACATATGAAGAACTAATTAACCAAACGGACTTTGTATTTTACACAACAGGATGGTTTCAGTTCTTGGACGGGCAAGGTCAGCCTAGACTTTAAGTATGGGTACATAGGTGAAAAAACCTTAATTCACCAGTGAATTTTATAAAATGTTTAGAGGGAGAAAAAAGAGAGTAACTGGATTATGATGAATTCCACCAAAATTACATAAGCAGACATTATGAAATTTTAGCTAAACAATTTAGGGCAACTGAAGTTTCAAAGTACTCATTAAATTCTGAAATCTTAGAGATATCTTCTTGAATTATTATGAACGTCTTTTTTTTTCAAAAAACTTCTAAATGAAAGTCCCATTTAACAGTCTCATTTAAGGGCCAGGCTGGAACTCAAGCCTAGAAATACATCTTTACTTTAAAGAATTTTTAGCATAGAGCTGTCTCTAATATATATCATAATAAATTCCTACCACCTACATTTTTCTTCTTTAAATTTCATGCAATATATTCTCCTCTCTGATTTTGGTGTTGTGCTTGATAATTGTATTTTTGTTTTCCCTGTTACTGAGCACAGCAATGAAAAAAATGTGATGATATGGCCATTCTTCAGTGGAAATCAAATGTATTGCAGGCTGTAGAGCTTTGGTCCCACACCTCTCTCCTGTAATTTAAATCTCAGTATTTTTAGATCATTGATGTAGTTAGTGGTTTCTAGTGCCAAGTAAGACAGATTGTTTCACTGCAGGTAAACACAATTTTTGATATTATAGGAGTTTTTTCTAAATCATATTTGAACTTCTGGAGACTTCAATCTGTATAACAAGATTTAAAGTACTGGAAAAGCTCACTGTTTTTCTGATTGTTTTTTGAATGTCCTTTTGGATTAAAGATATATTTTTTTTCTAGTTTAAATTTAATAGAACTTATTCATTGGAGGCATTGGCTTGAATATTTGATTTCTTCTGGGTATTCATTGCTCTTTTATTAGTTCATATGTCGTGAAGCTTTCTGGCTGGGTGTATGTGGGGTGGCCAATTACGCTTTTTACAAAACTGCTTATCTCTCTCATAAATATATCATAATTTCTTTCCTGAAAAACACAATCAGACATTGAAACACTTTTTCTGCCTTTTCTTTTGTTCTCAATATCACAGGGAACCTGGAATTACCCACTGGAAAAGGCAAACATAATGTTGAAACCACAGGGTTTCTGGCAAGATCTTTTCAGAAGCCAGAGCTGCAGATCTGAACTGGCATTGCCTGTTCTGTGAACCTGAGCTTCTGCCTTTTTTCTCTTAACTATTGTAACTGTTTCTGAAGAGAATTTCTTCTTCTTGCTGGCCATGGGGGTGACATTGAAAATACCTGACTAGTATTTCATAGTTGAATGTCTTCCTTTGTTTCTTCAGCAGATGATTGCAATGTGTAACACATTGTCTTAATGCTGCTAAGGAGGACATGTGGTGTATAACAATACATATTTTAGGATTGGTTTTAATCTCTTTTTCACATGACAAAAGTTATAAAGCTCGATTTGTTTTTTATTTCGACAAGTGAGCATAAGTTGAGGTTATTTGGCACTCCAGTGCTTGGAGCATTATGCAAAAATGTCTAATGCTTTCATTGGCTTTTGTAACATGCATTTAATCATCAGGCCTTTTGACTTCTAATTTATACTTATAATTGGCATTTTTCTTCATTTTCTTTTGAAACCATGGCAACACAGAGTATTGAATACAATCCATAGCATACTTAAGGCTTCTTTTTGTAATGTATTGTATTTGTTACTTAACTGCATTGCCTGACACCAGACAAAATTGCAACCAACAAAATGGGATTAATGTGTTTTCATAAAGTACAAATAGCCTATGTTCAAATGTAAATATATATAGATTAAATACATTAAAACATATTTTCATATAGCTATGTATATCTATTATATCCATTTATAGTTTCTCTGTAGTATTAGGGCAGAAAGATAATGCCTCTGCCTTAATTTTCTTGTTCTTCAGAATAAGAAGAACCAATAACGAGAAATATTCCACTAATGAGAAAAAAGGCATCTGGATCTGATGTGAAAAAAATAGCCATTCTTTAGAGAATCAGAGTTAAAAACTGACTTGATTGAAAACTGTGAAAATCTTGTCCATACATCTTGCAAGATTTTAGACAGAAGAGCAGTTTATAGCCAAGTGAGTGTACTCGATAAGACTTTGTCTATGTGGACTGTTCTCAATTGATGTTGCTCTCCTAAGTCTACAAACTGCACAAAAGAAGTCACCAACAAAGCATTTGTATTCCAGTATATTTTCTGATAAACACAATCAAAGAAATTTTAGGACTGTTCCATTGTTGATAAAGAAAAACTAATAAAATTATATATTAAAAAGTATAAAACCATCTGGTACTGGGAACTCTCAGAGGATCTATCTAGCCTTTGTGGGTTTTGATAGAGGAGACTTGGCTGAAATATGAGCTTAGAAAACATACTCAGTATTAAAACAAGCTTCATATGAGTTGTCTTTGAATTTGGAAAGTATAATTGCACTTTCTGATCAGCAGAGTATGTGAGGGGATGTCTCATAATGTATGGTGGTGCTTTTTTGATTTTGTTTTTTAATCTTTATTGCTTTTGGTTTTGTTGGGGTTTTTTTTCTGGAATGAAGAATTTTACTTCAGCTGCAGGCTGTTTTTGTTTCAGAAAATGGCCTTAGGAAAGCAGGATTAGCTGCTATGTTTAATTCTGGTAATCAAAAGAGAATTTTGGAGGAAAATAAAGTAATTTTTTTTCTGTCAATTCTTATATGAAAGCTCTTTGCTGTTTTGCAGTCTGTGTTTGTCTGCTAAGGCAATTCTAGTTGTTAAGCTCAGGTCTGTTTCATCAGTGTAATGCTGCTTTGCTCTTAGCAATTATTTTCTTTCAGGATTTGCCAATTAAGCTAGTGCTAGTGAAAATGCACCTAATTTGTCAAGAAATGGCAGGATGAAATATAGGGGCTATTATATAAATTGGGAAAGAAAGAGATCAGGACAAGCACATGTGAAACTCAGTGATACTTGGTCAGTTCCTGATGTATTTTCATCAGTTTATGCCTCCATCCCCTGGTGATGTTGGAAGAAGTGTAAAGCAATTGCTCATAAGTTATGGGCCATCTATTTACTGAGTGTTATGTATTTTAAAATACTGTGCTAGTAGTGTACAAAATTGTTTTGTTTCTTTTGTTTAGGGATGTTGTGGGCTTTTTTTCCCCCCTTGGACTCAACTGCTTTGAGTTGTGTTTGGTTATTAGTGCATGATGAAGGATGGCTTAGCTGGTTCCTCGTTTATGACCTGCAGTCTACTTAGACTGAATTCTTCAAAGGCATATATGCTCAAAATGCAGATGCACAGTGCTTGGGTTTTCTAGTGAAATCCTTAAGCTTTAGGAGGAGCTGAGTAAAGAAATAAGCTAAGTTGTTCTTGTAATTCTGTGTGTAAAGCAAAATGGACATAATCTGTGGCTACCTGATTGAATGGCAAAGAGAAGGCATTGAAGGAAGAAAGAGTAGGGATGGCTTGACTTAGAGAAACAAGAAATGTTTCAAGAACTTCTGCATTAAACTCAACTATATGCATATATTCTATAAAAATTAAAATTAGTGTAAACTGTGTATTCTACCAGATTTCATTATGCATAGAAGTGTATCATGACATCACACCAGCAGCTTTAATTATCTCACTGAGCTTGTACTGGGTGTCTGTAGCCTCATCAGTTCAGTCCATGATGGCTCCCACACTCTGGCTCTCTGCAGTAGCTCTGAGTGCTGAGACCCCTCTGTGGGGAGCCCAGGTTCATTATTCTGTGCTGTTGATCAGGGTTTCATATTGAAATGATAGTATTCCTTCTGGGATGTCCTCATGTTATTCATTGTCCTTAAACAGGTTTTAGATTTTGTAGAAACGGAGCTCCTCTAGTGCACTCACCACTATGTGTTGATGGGTGAAGGAACATCTGTGTCCAGAGTGTAGTCTTGGTGAGAAGCGAGGAAATGATGAAGCAGACTGTTGATTAACAAAAAAACCCCACAGACTAGAGGTGGATACTAATGGAAATAATGCAGACCTGTTTAGCTGGCAACTAAAAGGAATGGGCTTCTTTAAACCTAACAACAAATGATGAGGTGATGTACAGTTAATTCCCACAGGAAGACAAAACTATTGTGAAATCAAGAAAGCTAATTAAACTGGAGGGCAATTACTGGCACAGTAAGAAAAATGTATAAAGTATTTGATGTGTACGATGGGGTAATGGTGATGATGTCCTGGCAAAGCAGTGAGATTCTTGAACATCCTTACAGCAAAATTACTAAAGCATCCTCCCTGGACATCCTCTAGTCATAAAATAAAGCTACTGGTCTCTAAAGAGGACTTTGTGATATAATTATCTTCAATGGCTGAGAAATAGGCCTGATTATCTGGGAAGATGAGTTTCAGTCCCTCTCTCCATTTGAACTGTGTATTTGCCCGTCCTGGCTATTGTTTCCATTACGGGATTTAAGGAAAATGACTTTTGTGTATTTCAAGGAGATATGTGTGCATTGAGGATGCCTAAGAACCTTGCTGTCTCTCTCTTTGGACTTATGAGTCTTGTGGTGTTTTCCACCACCTAACTGTGAGACCAGTTAATTTAATGACTTTGATTTTAGGGAAATTTGTCAGGTTTTGTAGGGGAATGAGAGAAAATTTGGCATATGTGTTTGAAATGCATGAGGCGATGTTGAAGGCTGTTCTAAAGCAAACAACTCATTCCAGGAGTGCTGATTTGTACACCTGATTAGCTTGTTAAAAGTTTGGGTGTTACTCAGTTCCTACTAAAGTTGTGTGATTGACATTTATTAGCCAGATCACTCAGCCTCATATCTTTTCATGCTGATCCTGGAAAACTTCAAATGATTATTGTGACAGATAAAAGTGCTTTTTTTTTTTTCAAGCCTTATCTTAAGTATTAAAACAAAGCAGACTCTCCCTATAGGCCATCTATATTTATTTTTCTGGGTAAAGCGTCTAGCTTTGCTGAAATATAACAAGCTGGAGGGAACTTCTGAAGATGATGACATTGACATGAGGTCATATGACAGGGGATTAAAGTGGAAAAATATTGGTGGCAATCTGTTAGAAGCAAGAAGATCTCTTTGAAAAAAAGGAATCAGGTGCAAACCACAAAAAGTTTATTTGCTTCTGGGATTTTTCTTTGGTGGTTAAACTGCTCTCAAGAATCCTTGCTGTTATTTGTAAATACTGGGTTTCACATGCAGATTGGGATGAGAGCCAGTGCCATTCCAAGACAGATGTTTCAGCTGGGAGGCTGCTCCATATTATCTAGTTGTCTCTTTTAAGAGACAACTGTTTTTTGTATAGGATTTGAAATCTAGTTCAGTGTGTTTCAATCTGCCCTGTTTTCATCAAATTTGGCTGCCGTTGCCACTGATGGTTGATTTCTGGCCTGTTTAAGCTGGGTCAGGGCCCTCTGCACTGTTGCTTGTATGCAGATGCCCATGTTTTTTTAACTCATGGGAAAAAATAGTGTCTGCTGACAGTCTCTGGTAAAGTACCATCAGTAAATGAGTCTAAATAACCTTTTATTTGCAAAGGTCTCTGTGGCATGTAGGAGCAGAAAATGTAGGCAATCACACTATTTGGTTTTTTAGTGATGATGAAGAGGGGACAATGTGAGGAGGAGGAGGTGGGAAATAAAATACAACATCAAACACTTAAATTACAAATATTTTTGCACTGTTTTTTTAAGGTTTAGTCTTCAGTCCTTTAGCAACCAATGAACTTGTAGGATTCCGTGCATTTCACAGCTTTAAGCTTGGTGGGTTTTTTTCATACTAAAGCATTTTGATATGAGAACTGGTATGGATTATTATCCTGCTATGCTAATACACTGGCTTCCAAGTGCATTTGTGTATTTCTTTGAGAAATGTGAGAAAACAGTGAAAAGGAGCACACAGTCTAATGATGTAAAGACTAAGACTAGTCCTAAAGACTGGGAGATGGACAACTGAGTAGTAGTGTGTTTGATCTAAAACAGCAGGATTTATTTTACTGTCCTTTTTGTGTTTGGTGGTGGTGGTGTTTGGGGTTTTTGTTTGTTTGTGTGATTTGTTGTTGGGGTTTTTGTTGGTTTTTTTATTGTTGTTGTTTTGTTTTCTTTTAAACAATGAGTTTTATATCATGTATATTTTCTTTGAAGGCACCAAAGAGTTGAAACTTTTGTTTTCATTATGAAACCTGAGATTTTCTTTGATTTTCTTAATAGTAGAAACAAGAATATTTAAGTATATGTCAAATTACAGGAAGTTTATGGTTTAAGACATGAGAATCTGGCAAAATTGAGGGTTGTGCCTACTGATGATCTTAAGATAATGCTGGAGTCCATTTCTAGTGGCTTCCAGGGGTCTGATGAGTGAGCTAGCAATAATGAGTCAAACCTCTCTTGATACATATGGTTGAGGTTTATATCATGCAGTGGAAAGCCCAACTGACAACTCTGCTTCCAGCTCATGGAGTCATACCTGCAAACCATTCTTGAGAATAGAGAATCATGATGGGATGAGAAGGATCCTGGCCTATAGATCTGGCCAATGTCAACAAGTTTTTGGTAGCAGGATCTATTCAGGCTTTGGAATGACTTTTACCTCTATGCTTGGCAGATTTGTTTGAAGAAAAGCCCTTGGATTTCACTCTGTCAGAGTTCTGTCCTGCCTGCTGCTGCCTGCTCTTGCTTAAGAGTATGCTCTTTGGCCTTAAAGCCTGCTCATGTCCTCTCTGAGAGAGGACATGTGTGATACTGGGAGCATATGTGATACTGGGAGTCTTGAAATGCCTGCTTCACCATGCGTACCTACGAGGATATCAAAACACCTCATACATAGTACAGAAGGAGCTTACTCACCTGTAGTGGCCTCTGAGGGTTTTGTCAGATGTCTCTCTTGAATTTCAGTTGATGGTAGGCTCTCAGGTGCTCGTTGTATTGGGCTTTCTAACATCTTTGCTTGCTTTTCTGTTCTGTTTTTTTTTGACAGTTCTTCTGGGTATAGTTTTTAAAATCTTGCATTCAATTAATTGTATTCCTTCCCACAGACTTTTCTTGGAATTTGCGTGGTATGTGTTGTATGAATGTATGTGACCATCCACGCCTTCTTCCATCCCTTTCTCTTCAAGCTCTGACTGTAGTTGTTCAAGCTCAGTAGTACCTTCAGCTTCTAAAATGAAAATCCTGTTAAAAGGAAAAGAATTTAAGAAAAAAACCCTCAGCATTCCCATCCCACAGTGTATGCTGAGCAGCTGGTGCTTATGAATTCTGTACAAACAGATTATATTTCCATTAAAGTGGATCTACAAGGGACTTGGTGGGTCCCTGTATTCTCTGTCGTATTGCTGTGTGCAATACTCAAGTTGCTTTAAGGAATTAGGGGCTGAAATTTTGCCGCAAGCTCCTGTAGACTGCTAAGATCCCAACACCCGATGAAATTTTGCTCCCTTGCATATCAAGAAGGTGGTTTTTGCCTAGCAACAAGCTTTGTGGTTTCTACCTGAGGATCAAAAACAGAAGTGCATTTGTTCAGCCTTTTGCGTCACTTCGGTACTGAAGGTTTTGACAGTCAAATCATCCCTGACATTTCTGTTGGTGCGCTAGAAAGAGAATAATCCAGTGTGTTTTTCCATAGCAGTGCTGTCATTGCAGCACTGACAATAGTAAAAAGTACATTCATCACTGAATAACGAGATATCCTGGAAACATACGAGAAACAGAGACACACTTCCAACAAAAATGTCTCACTTTTAACGGCTATTTTCTGACTGATTCTTTTTTGCTATTTATACTCTCCCTGAAATATTTTATGGAAACCTGAGTCCCTCTGAAAACCCACCCAAACAACCAGCAGTGTATTTTACGTATGGTAGTATGTAAATGATTAGTCATCACTTGTGAATTGCTTAATAAAGGAGGAGGACATCTATATTAAGGGAAGGTGAAGAGCTCAATTTGATTACTATATGTCTCACTTCTTCTTGGCTTCTTTTTGTCTCCCAGAAGATAATTTTGAAGGATTTCTTTTAAAAAATCATCCTAACAGACATTGTTGTTCTGGATTTGAGGATGGTAGCTGTACATTGTAAGATTATTTTCCACTTGCTTGTGTTTTCTTGGGGAAATGTATGGATAGCTTTTTTTGTTTTAATTTAAGATTCTGTGGTCTTCTTGTACATTTCCAATGAAAAATGATGTTGTCTTCAGAAATCTTAAGTGTAACAATATGGGGAACTCATTTTATAATGAAATTTGCCTTGGGTAAAGCATGATAAGATGATGTTGAGCATCTGTGCACAAGACCAAATCTTGGCAGATCTCTTCACTTGCTGCATGATACCCTTTGGTTGGTTGGTTTGTTGTCCGGTTTTTGTTTTGCTCTGTTTGTTTGTCTTATGAATAGTTAATTCCCAACAAATGGTCACACTAGAGAGTTCTGAAATAAATTTTGTGTGTGTTCTGATTTTGGTACAGATATCTGTGTCTCTGTTGGTTTTGGAGGGTTTTGATTACAGCAATCTATTTCCTGGATGGCTTTTTTCCAGGTCCCCCATTTCTCTTTTGAAAGTGTGGGGGAAACAGTTACTGGAAGATGGGTCTGAGGAAAGGATTTTGAGTCAGTGGTTTATTCACTCTTTGCTTGCTGAGTATTGGCTCCATGAGATAGTTTTGCATGTGCTTGAGTACTTGGGGCATAGTTTTCTTCCACTCCCATTGTGAGCCTATGTTTCTAATGAGCTAGAATTTCCAAAAATATCCTGAAAGAAATACCAAAAACCTAGTTGGAAGACTTATTTTCTGTTACTCTCTACAAATTATTAAATGTTTTCAGGAAAGGAAATAGTTGTGTTTATAAATTTGCAGGATGCAGTGATAGTTTACAGAGCTGCCTGCTGGTCTCCTCTGTGTGTGCCAGAGCTCCCTGAGAGAGCAGGACTGGAATACTGTGAAAGGCTAAACTCCACTTCTGGTACAGCACATTCAGCTCTTTTCACATGGCAAGTTCCAGCGTGCTGACACGTGCTGTGTGGCAATTGCAGCCGTGCACAATGTAAAACGTGCTGCAGAAACTAGGAGTCTGATAAAATGAAAAAATCAGAAAATCATCTCCCGTTATTCTTGCTTGGCTTCCTCCCCCCTCCCCAGCAGAATGATATGTGCTTTCTATTTGCTGGTTTTGTGTGTCTGCGCTGACTGCTTCAACCATGACTCACATGCAAGTCTTAAGAAGAGCTGCCTGTTGTATCAAGACAGTTCAGCACATGGCCATGGCCTGTAAATCAGTCCGACTCATCCTAAAATGCTCGTTTTTCTGTTAAATCAGCTATTCAGCTGGTAAATGCAATCCTGATGAACAGTAAAAGTTGCATTGCTGAGGCAACTCTTTCTTTAGGTTTATTTCTCAAACCATAACCTGCAAATCTCATTTTTCCTCCTCACAAAATGCTTCAGAAGAATTTTTTTTGGTGGATGTTGTTCGGGGAATAGGATTTCTTCCTTCTCCTCCGCTTCTTCCTCCCATTCTGGATCATTTCAAATTTTATTCAGCTTATTAAATGAACATCTCAATTCACTACCCTGGTAAAGCAGGTCACTTTCTAAAAGCACCCACCCAGCTATTTTTTCAATAGTGTTTGACTGTTGAAGTTTTAATTGGAGCAGAAGCCATAGTTAAAAAGCAGGCAAATCTTTTCTCCTCATACCCTCATTGATTTCTGTTGAAGCAAACAGATGAGCTTATATATAAATATGTATATATGCTTTTTTTTTTAATGAAAAGTGCTGGAATTCGCTAAAAAAGGTTAGAATTGAAATGAGTAATCTTCAGTGCATAATGCAATTGTTAATTTTAGCTTCTTGCGTAGGAGCTGTTATGACTTGAACAGCCGGCTCTAGCCTTCATTAGAGAAGAAGCAGGCAGTTTTGAGACAGGTGGAGCTGGATCAAGCTGTGAAAGTAACTTGCTGGAAACTGGTCATTAGTGTTAGAAATCTGGGTCCTATCCGTTGCAGCCCTCCCTTGTGCCGTGATCACTGCCGATGTTATTTATTTTTCGTCTTTTCCAGGTTGACTATGGTGCGTCAAGCTCTCCGAAGGACCAGCATGGAGATTGGCACTCTGAACTGTTAATGGGGACATGGGACTCACGTTGCCGTTGATCATTTGTGTGGACTTAACCAGCAAACACCAACAGAAGACACTAGAAAGGCAGTTGGAATTATAGCAGTTTTTCAGGTAAACGGCTTCTTTGGTGCAGCTGATCCCAGTGTAATTGTTTTTGTGAGCGCTGCGTAAAGCATGTAGATGAGCTGCAGGTTGATCTGCTCATGAGGAGCTTGTGCATGCATGTGCATTTCTTGGTGAAAATCCTTATCAAATTAAGGGTTATTTAACACACCAGTTAAGGGTCTTGCTACTCATGTTTTGAATTTTCATCAAAGCAGTTCAAGATTCAGTTGTAACTGCAGAATAGCCAAAATCATCGGCCTTCTTGGGGAGAGCGGTGTGAGAAAGGAGAATCACAAATTAGCTCACAGTAAGGCAAGTCAAGCTTCAGGTTAGTTTCATATTCCATTCAGTTTGTTTATGAACCTTATAGCTTGATTTCTTGTGAAGTTCACAGTCCTTCTCAAACTGGATTATACAGGAAATTGTATTTGCTTACAATGTGAAAACAAAAGCAAAAAGTGGGAGAAGTAAGTGCTTATAACTCAGTATGCTTTAGATTTTTTCACTTAAAACATGGCTTAAAAAAAAATAAAGGTAAGTTGTACTGGTTCTGTTGAATGTTTAATTTCAGACTGTAAAAAGAAAGATGGCAAAGTGTGATTTTGCTTCATAGCTGTCATTTCACTGTTGAGAAGTGGCAATGTGTTGCAAAAGACCCTTTGTGAAATAACTTCACATTTCAAATACCGTTGTTTTTCTTGAAGATGGTTCTTAAGTGAAGTGGATGGAGAAAAAAAAGTTAAATTATTCATGAGTCTTCTTTGACAATTGATCAGTGGGGGAGTCTTCAGGAGGGAGCTGGGGGCAGAGAAAGAGAGAGAAAATAATAATAGGCTTTAACTCTGAAAAGCCTTTAAAGCTTCTGTACAACAACCCCATTGTAAGCTGAGAGTAAATGCAGTTCAGTTGAGATTTCTTCATTAGAAGTACCTGCCAAGGGCTTTCTGTACAATTTTCCTAGTACTGAAGAGTGACATAGGTTTTGGGAAGCGGCTTAAGGTTTTAATAATGGAGCTGTTGGTTTGCTCCCTGAAAATGCTGACCCTGAGAGCTTTATTGCCAAATTTAGAGTTCATACTTATCTTGAATTATTACCTCTTAAAAAAAAAAAAAAGAGAAATATATATTTATAGTGGTAGTGAGCACCATGGCTTCTGCTATGCGTAAAACCCATGGCTGAATACTAAAAACATGGTTGTTGCTCATGCTTGGTCTTTATTTCTGCTTGCTTGGCTATTATTTTTATTAAAAGAAAATTAAAAAAAAATTAGAGTAGGGGAACATCGAGATGCCAGAGACCTAGAATCGGTCCTTTTTGCCAGGTACCATTGAGTTTTGTGGTAGAGAATCCTCCACTGTCCCTGCCTGAACCTTGGCAGTCCTGGGGCTGGGGAATCACAGCACATTACCTTAAATCTGCTCTCCACAAAGACTGTTCAGATCTGCTTGCTTAACCTGACACAATTCTGCTGTTACCCAATACTGTTGATTCAGTACATCTCTTCAGCTGGGACATGCATAGTTTTCCACTCCTGAGCTGCACCTTTTGGTTTGTTTATCAAAGGAACTGAAATTAGGAGTTAAAAGAAAAAAAAAAATTCACCCCAAATGTTTTTTCTGTGTGTGTTTGTGTCGTGGTATCTTGACCTTTCAGGTCACCAAATCTTGTTATTTTAATTTCTGTCTGGAAGAATGTCTGAGCAAGGTAAATTGAACCAGGAGACTGCAGAGGAAGCTGCAAAAGAGCAGGAGACTGCCATCTCTGAAGCCAACCCGGACAACTGTGTTCTTAATAAATCTGAAAGCTCAGAAGTAGAGGAGGAGAAGCTCAGTGATTCCAAGACAGAGCTGCAGGTAAGACAGGAATAGTGAATGAGCATGTTAAATATCAATGTGTTACCATTGCTTTTCCATTTCTGTGAGTTTTTTCATTGCCTACACTTCCCCTGTTTTTCTTATGATTTTGAGACTGTTTCTATTTTTCCTTTTAAAATTTTTTTTTTTTTTGGTTCTTTTATTTCACTATAAAATAAATACTGTTATTTGTTATACCTTTCAAGCTCTTTAGACTGCTGTCCATGTTATTTTTCTGAGAAGTTAATTTCTAGACATCTGTTTTAAAGCTTGGTGAGACATTTGACTGTTTTCCCTCTTTGGGGATTTAGAAAACTACCTTGATCTCATGAATTTACAGGTAATACTAATGAATAATTACTTAATGTGTGGTTTGGTTTGTAGGTGTTACTGCCAACAAAAAGTTGTTATGCAAAGCCTAAGAAGGTAATTTGATAAGAAGACTTTATCGGATGAGGGGTTTTTAATCCTTTTTGCTCAATCGAATAAAAAAATAAAGGGGGAGACCACAATTTAAGAGGAATTTGGAGAGGGGGAGCATTTACTTAAGTATACCTTTTCTTACATTTTTATTATATGCAAAATTATGGAAGACTGTGTAGTGTTTTTTCTTGTTTATACCTGTTTGTTAAATGAATGAAAATGAGCAGAGATGATTCTTGGTTTTCCCTGCTTTCCAAACTGGGTTTGGGGAAGTTGCTTTTGCAGTCAGCAACTGATTTAAAACATCAGATAGACGTGATTTAATCTGTTTATTGGTAATGCTTTCATCATGCCCACTGTCCACTGAAGTGATAACTGCTTCTCTTTTTTTGCTATACCCAGAAACGAGGGGCAAATCAGAAAAAGAGATCCAAGGTAAGGGTCCATCTCTGTTTGGAGTTGCATGCCACAGTAGGATGAAGAATTTCAGTTAAATGTCTGTCTACAGTCAAAATTGCTTTCTTTCATCACTTGTCTGGTTGAATTTTTTGTTAGTGTTGCAGGTGTTTTCTTGCCCCCTACCCTATAGTCCTTTTACACAAAGGCAAAGAACTGCCTCCAGATATAATGTGTCAGGCTTCCCTTTATCCATCATAATTTTATGATGCTGGGCTTGCTGTGTCCTTGTGTTAGACAGCATGCTTCTGTGCACCACTGGAAAAGGAAAACGTTCACTCCTTTTGCTTTAGTAATTAATGTTTCTGTTGGAATTTTATTTTAATGGAATAATCTTGACATAAAGAAACAGAGATTGACTAGCTCCCTAAGGGGGGAATGGGTGGGGGCAGGTGTGGAAAGGAGCTTCTAGAAACAAATAAAACCCTAAAAAACTTATTTTAATTTTTCAAGTGCAGATCTGTAATACACTCATATTTTATTGTCCATGTTTCTTGGATATATACTACTAAAAGAAGGGGAGGGACTCCCAGAACAAAGAAACAAAAGAAACCCAAAGCAAATGACAAAAGGAACGTTGAGTTTATGTTAAATTACTTCCAGTATTGGACTATCTGTTCTTTGCTGTTAAAATTTTTGGTGGAGGTGAATGAACAGTAGCTGAAATGATAAAAACGAAAAGAAACCCACTCCCTGTGTGGCAAATGTCTTGCTGCTCAGAATCCTTTTTTATCCGTGTTATATGCAGGCACATGCATTTTTTTGGACTGGGTGGGTAATAGTTATCTGGGATGTTTGGGAACAGCTGATGTGGGCAGCTTATGTGACTTGGGGTCAGTAGTAGTGTTTTCTGTTTTGTTCTCTCTCTCTTATTCAGTCAGGAGCTAAGGGAAAACTCGTGCGGAGTCTTGCTGTGTGTGAAGAGTCATCCCCTCGCCCGGGAGCAGAAAATCTTCATGACAACCAGGTACACTTGCAGTCATTGCTGTTAGCTGCATGGTTAACCTCTGTCTTCAGTTGCATGATTGTGTTACTTAATGGGCATTTAACAATGTCTTTCTTGGGGGAAAAATTACATCCAACAATGAACATGTTTTTATGGTTCTTACTGGTTTAGCGTGAACTTTAATTTGAAATACTAGTTTTATACTATATCACAGGGTGTTGTTTGCTTTTTTTTCCAGACCCCCTGAAAATTACAGCAAATGGAAAAGAATTCAAAAGAATTCAGATTTTAAAATTTTAAAAAATAGTAACAATCAAAAAGAATATTAATATGTTCTTTTCTCTAAGGCTATCTCTTTCGAGGCTGCACCAAATACAGTTATGAATATGCTCTGATTTGTGGTTCCTCTAAGACTTCAGTTCATATCAGTGTCCCCCTTCACATAAAATTCAAAGATCCTTCGTTCTCTAAAATATCTTGATAGAGCCAAGGATGCCTCCTACTGAGTGGCATTCATTTTTTAAACTCTTGGTGTAAATTAAACTATATCAAAAAGCGTGTATTTGAGTTTATCTGTACTGGTGGTGTTGTATTCCCAGCAGCTGGTAGAGTTCTGTCCTCTGCACTCCTCACCTCAGACAATAACACTGGTGGCAGTCTTTGCAGACTAACTTCAAAAAGTACTCCAAAAAGCAAAAGTTAAGCCTCAATTACTCCTCTTTGCTTGCCTAGTGAGATCAAGGCTTAAAAAAACCCAGCTAACTAAAATCCAAAATATGATGAACACTGCCTATAATTTGAGATGTTTATGTGCAACTGAAATCAGCCATCGAGAGAGCTTGAGTAAGTGGCTTCTTGTGAGCTTAGCACAAAAATAAAAAATGACATTTAAGTGTACTTTCTCACTGTTTCCTCTATTGACTTGAAATGAAACAAATCTGTCTCTCCTCTTAGCTCATAAGTAAGGAGAGGTTTTTCTATTTTTTTAATTTTATTGAAAGACCAAAAACCAAGTTGTTTAGCAGCAGGACATTTACATGTTCTACTGCTCTACAATGATGCTTATGCAGTAGATGGGCAGGTTATTTATCAGTTGTTCTGTTGTAGGTAGATGCTTTTCGCTTGACTTGCATTACTCAAAATGCGTGGCTTTTGTTCCAATTTTGTTTGTATTTTCTATTGTTTAATGGAGAATGAGAAGGAGAACAGTATAAAGAGATTGTATTAAGCATTGCTGGTAGTTTACAATGTACTGCACAGGACCTGTACTGAACTACAGAGAGACTGGCAGGTTTTGAGGCAAAATGCCTATCCTTACACCAGGCAGAGGAGGGGTTCCTGTTTCACACAGCCTTTGGTCTTACCTGACTGACCAGCCCCAGCAAAGATTTCTTTGACCATCTTAAAATATTTATGAGAGATGAAATGTCTCCATTGACCCCATTCTGTTTTCTAAGGAAGCAATTGGCTTGGTGTAATTAATTTGATAGGAATTGCCCTTTTGCTCTTGCTGAACTTTTACTAATGAATGTGGCTCAACTTTGTCATGGAAAGCTGGACCTGCAGGCTCCTCCCTGGGCTGGCTGAAGGATACAGGAAGTTTTGTGCCAACCAAGTTGTTTTGCTTTCACTTTAGAGGAGAAGTAGCTTATTTTTGGTTTGGAATTATTTTTTATTAATTTTTATTTTATCCTAATGGTTTATAAACCACAGGGAATTAATTATCAGAGAATGTACGGTACCTTGCCAGAACTACTGAATATGGATTGTACTGCAGACTTGATGTTTGTACTTATATTTGAATACTTGCCTTCATTTTCCTGTATAAGGAAAAAACTTGTTTACCTGTATTACTTGATCTTGAGTGCTTATCCAATGGTTCACTATGTCCTTATTTAAAAGAAATGTTGCCTTTAATGTCATACTATAGACCAAGAAGTGTATTATTGCAATTTGAAAATCTATTTTGTTGTTCACTATACTTGTATCAATGTATTTATTAATATTGTATTTTATTATTGAGAAAAATCAATAAAAATCTAAGAAAATACACAGTAGCTTGCTTTCACGACTCTACAGCCCTTTTGTGTGTTTTTTCTAGTGCAAATACATCAGTATTATGTTACATGTAAAACAGTATTTACTGTATGTTCATATATGTGCTTTTCTGTAAAGTCTGTCATTTTCATCAGTGCATTTTTAAGAACCACTGTGAAGTTTAGGATTAATATCCTGGGAACAATGTGGCCAGTTACATTTTTCTCCTGTTGAAAAGCTAGCACCACAGTCACTCTGCTCTGGGCAGGGCAGGGAATCAAGTTATCCTTTGGGGTCATTTGGCAATAGTTGATCCAAAGTTTGTTTGAATGAGAAATCAAACTGCCATTTGAAGTGAAAGAAAGCAGGCACAGAATTAGTTCTCTGAGCACAACTGAGCAATTTAGGAAACATTTCTCAATGTGTCCTTATGTCAGATGACCAGGAATTCCCCACTCTTTGCCTCTGTAGGCTCAGGTTTTGTGTAAGACTGTCAGCCATAACTAACAGAAGTAGGGATGAAGGGTGGTAGGTCAAGTTAAATTTTGGGTCCAGGTCTTTGTTGCTCTTTTACAATGCTTTTCATCTCAAGTCTTTTGTGCCACATTCAAATTTCACAAAAAGTCAATAATGATTAAGCTGAGGAGTTACCAATTTGTCTTACTGTGGCATGTTTATGCTGATGCCTTGTTTTGTTAGGATCTTGTCTTACATGTCTTGTGATGGCTGATTCGTAGTTCTTTAAAGAATTCCTAAAATTTGTAACAGTTACTGGAAACATCTTTTGAATTCATAATGGTTGCTTAAAAGCACACCCCTCACTTTAAAGTTTTCTATTGATCTTTTGGTATGCTAATATTCTTAGAAAAAAAGTGAAGGAAGGGAATTCACTAGCATTCAAGAAACTCTGAAATTCTCAAGTATTGGTGAATTAGGTTTTCATTAACATGATGTCAAAAAATTATCAAGCATGCATGATTCTCTTCTATTAAAGAAAACTGCTTTACCAGGGAGTTTAATGACAGCTTTCTTCAAATTTGCTTTTTTACACTACTTAAGCATATAGTTTTCTGGGGTGGTTTTTTTCCTTTAAAAGAATAAAACACAGAAGTATACTTCCTTCAATTTTGTTCAACCAGATTAGGATTTCTTGAAATACATAAATTGTGCCATGGTAACTTAAAAAGAAAACAATTTGGGTTTTATTAAAACAAAGCCAGTATAAAGGAATGTTGTGAGCAGGGAAAGCAAGTTCTTTAAAGAAATTAGAAAATGCAAACCAGCTTGAATTCTCAAACTGCTTAAAAATTAACTTTTTAAAGCTGAAACATGTTTCAAAGGGACTCATAGTCTCAAATACTGAATTTTGAGGGTAAAATTTGTGATGCTTTAGAGAAGTTCATTTAGTAAAATGTCCTTGAAAAATCACAGGGCACATTCCCCCCCTTTTGCAAAAGACACATCTGTATATGTCTTTAAATATGAATTACCTGTTAAGTTAGTAAGCCTTCTTGTATACAATGGAGTATAGAATTTGCTGGCACTCTTCTACTATTAGAGCCAAAAAACTCCATCTATCTGATACTACACTTACGTGTGAAAAACAATTCATATCAACCTGCAGACTTTCTAGTGAAAGGAAAAAAGTTTTATTTTTCAGATATCTATCCATTGATCATCACTGGACATATGTAGTATTAAATTATATAATTAAGAAAGGCCATATGAAATGTATTTCATTATTCTGAAAAGTCTTAAGGGAGAACTACTGAAGTGTAGAATAATACAGTCCCCTTACTAGATGTAGCCTAAATTTTGTAATATTCAAAATATTAGAGAACAAATACCTACTTACCACTAGAATTTGGCCTCTAAGATATCACCTGGCTAAAAAATGCCATGTTTCAAATAGGAAAGAAATGTATCTGGCTTCAACTTTTCTAGCTACACATAGTTTAATGCTAATATCTGCAGGTTGGAAGCCATGGGAAACGTACTGAATCTGGCCCATAATTTATCTATCTTTTTTCCCCAACAGGAATCAATCCAACTACAGCTTTCAAGTTTTCCTAGCTTGCAAGAAGAAGATAAATCTAGTAAAGATGACTCCGAGAAAGAAAAAGAGAAGGATAAAAATAAAGATAAAAACAGTGAAAAAAGCAAGATCAGAATGTTATCAAAAGGTGAACTTAAAAATATCTGAATTATTATAATTATCATTGCAGAAAGGATTGTACATTTTTGCAAGGATTTATTTCTTTATTTGTGTATATATACACAAGTGTTTTCATACACTGAGAAGATTCAGAACCTGAAATGTATATGCATAAGAATGTTTTTCATACAAACATCAGGCTTTAAAGTGAAGAAACCTTCCAAACTGAGGTCTTTTATTAGATTTTATTTGTTTTCTTTAATGCAAAATTGACCTTTTGAATGCTTAACCGTGTTGGTATAAGAACATAAATATATAAATATATGTGTGATTGGAATAATAAATGTATATAATGCATAAGACATTAATACTCTTTTATCTAGATTAATGATAATATATTGGCATGTAACTTGTGCAGTGTAGGCAGTAGAGGGTAATCCTCTTCACTGTTGCTTCTCTTTCATGGAGAATTTCTCCTAAATGCTGTAAGGAAATTAATCCATGCCATTTAACCCGCATTGCAATCTTCTGTTATCACCTACCAAGACTTCTTCAGGAAAGACGTTTTATCTGAATTTGGCATTGCTTTTTAAAATCTTTTTATTAATCCATGCTATAAAGTTGCATTGTAATCTCCCAAAAATAATCATTGCCTACCTGGGTGTGGATCTGCAGCTGGTGTGAATTGTCATTTGGCTTCAATGGAGCTCTCACAGTTCACGCCAACTTGAGGATGTATGTGTACATTTGAGTCAGGCGATAATGCTCAAAAATTAATTCTGGCTGCTGTCACGCATCCCTATTACCTGCCTACTCCCAGGTGTCATTGGATTTCAGTTTTTTAATGCAAATAGGGTTCCCACTGGCATGATTCCTCATTTGCTGAGTGTACAGCATTTATTAAGTGATGCAAAGAGACATTGATGAATAAAACTTTTCTTTCCTCATTTTAAAATGTTTTTTAATGGTTTAAAGGAAGAACTTGGCAGGGTCTTGAATGGCATTGAAGGTTTTCTGTGTTATTAAATGACCAGCAGTTTCTGCCAATGTTTAGTTTTGATGCTGTGTTCTCATTGGAGTTGTACAGAGGAACAATGAATGTCCACCTGATGCTTCAGAATGTATATCTTTCTTGGCTGAACTCCAAATGATTATTTTCTTTCAGAGCATATTCTTTTAGACTGTTGCTGGAAAATGGATTTTGATTTATAGCATAGTTAATCGGAACTGTTGAAATGAAATAAATGAGTGGAGGCTGTTTGTTTTTATTTTTCAGATTGCAGTCAAGAGTATACAGACTCAACAGGCATAGATTTGCATGAGTTTCTCATTAACACATTAAAGAATAACCCCAGGTAGGTATTTCCTGCATTAGAGCTGACATTTCTGAAATTATAGTTGGCAGTCTTTGACTTCTCGTAACTGTACACTGTGTTTTATTTGTTCTGGAGATGCTTATGAGGGAAAATGTAAAGGAGATAGGCTGTTAACTGAGAAAAATGGTATAAAAAATCATCAACTTCTACTCCCCCATCCAATCGCCCATTGCTTAATTTCACTTTTAGTAACATCTGGTCTTTGTTCTTACCTTCTTTTATACAGCTCTATGTGGTGATTACAATAATATAACTATTGAGGTTGGAGATTTGTATATGAATGTAAAATAGCTTTGTTCTAGCAATGCTGCACGCAATTAACATCCTGTGCTCAGTGCCAAATTCTGCTCTCAGTATTCCCATAGTTTTAATTTGGAGCTACAAGCCCATCTCATCATTAAATTTGCCTCTAAACATCCAAGGAAAGATCTGTAACATCTTTATACATTGTGATTTTCAGTGTTCATTCTGCAATAATTCCCAGGAGAACTGGGAATAACTGAGTACCTAACCGCTTGCATAACCCCTTGTACAGATGATGGAAGGTATTTCAATTGCTTTATCTGTCCAAAATGAAGAAGTTCAAAAGAACTAAGGAATGATGGGACTTTGTCCAGCTTAGAAATGTATGGAAATATGCCGGGGAAACTTTTGAATGTTTTTGACGAGGGAGGGGAGGGAAATGGACCATCTGAGACCTTCTAGTGAAAACCAGACCATTTTGCCTGAGAAATACTGTGGCATTGCCTCCTGGGAACCATAGCTCAAAGGTAGTGTCCTTCATTGTGCTCTCTAACTAGATTAGATGTGTCCAGCTTTTTTTGCAGCAAATCAATGCCTTGTGGGATTCCAGTATGTCTCAGGAAAAATGTTTAAAATTTCTATGGGTAGCAGCTCTTCCTGTGAAAGATCTAGCTTAGGTGGAAATCTCATTGTCCATCAAAAAAGGTTGAAAAAAACCAAAGCTATCCATAGCAGTGAGAGTCTTTCTATGCAATGCATTGATTGCAGCCTGTTGAGGCTGAAAGCGCTCTCAAACCATAGCTGAGGTCATAGAAGAGTGAAATCTATATGTCAGTGAAGGTGCAGAAAAGCAGGCTTTAGTCTTTTGCAGAAGATCCAGGGTAAAAAAAAAAAAAAGCATGTTTGATTTTTAATCAAGATGACTGACAACACTTGCAAAATAGCCTTACGAACACTGTTATATGAATATTTTCCTCTAAAATATCTACTCATAGTTGATGGTGCAAATCCTTGCATTTCTTTTTGACAGGGACAGAATGATCCTCTTGAAAATGGAACAGGAAATTATTGATTTTATTAGTGACAACAAGTAAGTTGAGTTCCACTCTTGGTTTATTAAGTCACGTGCATGCGTTGCAGCGTGGGTTGTGTGAGGGATATGCTCATATGGACCACAGTGCTCCTGAGGGCTGTTACTGGCACACTGCAAGAGCAGGCTTCTATTTCCTGCCACGTGGTAGAACTGCTTAAAATAAAATATATGTAAATGAAAACCTTTTGCTTTTCATTGTCTTGTAATTGCACTGGCTCTGCTCATTTAAATCCAAAAATATAATTAAAGCTTTTAGTGTAGAGGATAATCATATATGTTATCTCATGGTTTTTCCTTTGTGCTATGTTATTCTATTGCATTAGAAAATAAAACTGAGCTTAGGTGGAGGAATTCTTCCTACTATGTGGTCTTTATAATAAAATATTCCTGCAGCTTTAAAATTAGAGAGTCAGAATAGCAGCAGGGGGGAAAATTATGCTGACGGGAAATAATCATTTTGCCAGTAATAGAGGGAAAAAGGAGTGTTTGTCAAACTAGATCTTTCCAGAGTTGCCCTGCTTCTGACCTTTGGGAGAAAGGCAGAAAGCTGTTGCCAGTATCTCAGCAAATCTGTAGGATTGGTTGTGCAGGGAGCATGAGTGTGTGTGGGGGACTGGGGCATGCGTTCTTCCCAACACACAGAATACTGACTAGGTACTGTGAAGCGTGAGCTTTGTTTGTCCCAATGTTGCACATGGAAATGTACGTATTAGAAATTCTAAAATTAATTCCTTTTTTTTTTCTTTCAGCCTTTCTGTAGCAAACATTTATATGTAAATGCATAACGGAGAAGTTTTCAGTGAGATTTCTGTTCACTGAATTGTCAAATGTATTGCTGTTTTCATTTACTTATAGCTTAGCGGGAATTTTAATTATCAATACTATTCATTTCCTTTGTTTTTAGTAATCACTATAAAAAGTTCCCTCAGATGTCATCATATCAGAGGATGCTAGTGCACAGAGTGGCAGCTTATTTTGGAATGGATCACAATGTGGATCAGACTGGAAAATCTGTAATTATCAACAAGACCAGCAATACAAGAATGTAAGTAACAGTGCTGTTGTGTTTTTCCTTGTTCTCTTTCTCAAGACAGGAGCTGGTTTGTACCATGACTGCGTGGTGTAATTTTTATATCTCTATATATATATATATATAAATTTTTGTTTGTTTTTGTGGCAGCAGTGAGTGCTGTTTATTGTTTTCTAGGTTGGGAAGGGAGGACAGGGCTCTCATGGTGAGGTTATCTAAGGCTATAAAGATACATGAGGAGAAATCAACCTAACTGGTCTCTTGCAAGAAAGCATGGTATCTTGGAATGTTACTTTTCCTGATTCCTTAGTGCCACCACTTTGTTACGGAAGTGAGCTCATTGCTTTGCAAGTCATCTGATACCATATAGCTACATCCCAAATAGCCCAAACATATTTGGAAGATTGCCTCTTTCCTTCTTCTGGCTCTGCCTGCTTCAAGAGTCTTTTTCTGCCCA
This sequence comes from Ploceus nigricollis, assembly GCA_013399945.1. Lineage (NCBI taxonomy): Eukaryota > Metazoa > Chordata > Aves > Passeriformes > Ploceidae > Ploceus > Ploceus nigricollis. The sequence goes on from VXBC01005334.1 coordinate 805,907, forward strand.
GCCTGATTATTTAGGATTTAGTTTCCCTCCACCGCCTGCCACCCTTCATTCTCTTTTCTCCTCCTCTCATCTTGGCTCCACTTTATTTTCCCTTTAAATCTCACTGTTTGACTGCAGTGTTTCTGTGAAATACAAATTCCTGCTGATGGTTCAAATGCATTGCAAAATTCCTGGTGGGTTTAACCTGTTCTGGCATAAGTTCTTTGCTTCTCCATGAACTGGTTAAAAGTTGTATGAGCTAAAACTGTATCAAGCTAACCAAAACTCGATATGAGCTGTAGTAATGTGTCCGTGCCTAATCACCATCACTTTTCCTGCCAAGTGCCAAGTGTATTAAACATAGCCTTCCTGTCCCTCTCTACCTATAAACTACATAACGAAGAGGAAGTAATTACAGCTGGGTAATGAAGTTTTGGTATCTGGTATTGGAACAGGAAAGCCCCATTTGAAAATTGTGTACTTCCTGTATTCAATTAGTAGGAGAAATCTAAACATTTGTTTTATTTATATATCCAGTAGCGAGGTGATTTATTTATATCCAGTTGCAGAGAGCATTTTTTAGTGTTGTTAGCTTCTCCTGTAGAAAGGTGGAAGAACTTGGGAATGGTGCTGTGCAGGGCTGGGAGTTGGACTCAGTGATCCTCATGAGTCCCTTCTGACTCAGCTTATTCTCTGATTCTGTGACTACCTAATTTTTCAAGATCAATTCACATTGGTGTTTGCTATTTCACTGAGCCCCGAAAGTCTACGTGTGAATGTAGTAAATTTAAGATAATGGGCAATTTATTTTAGATCCTTTTCCTGTGCTGTCTCTAAGATACTTGGACATCTGTGAAACAGCACTTGGGCATTAATGTTTTTAAAGGTTTGAGTAAAGCATGCACTAACAGTTTGATTTTTCAGAAGTCAAGAGAATTACGGTAGCTCGATAAAACACTCAGGCTGCAAAGGCTTAGCCTCAGGGTCTGATAATACCTGCCCCCTACAAGGGCTGTCTTTGGTTTTGAATGAGAAAAAGCTTGGCATGCAGCAATCTGGTGTTCAGTTTTGAGCTGAAAATGAGTCCCCTCTTAAACAGAACACAATCAAACATATTTGAATGCTCTTAAAGCATTCCTCTCTCTTTTATAGTCCTCCCTTTTCCCTTCACATCTAGGTCACTGGTGTAGTGCACCAGCTGTTACAGATCTTTCCTTGCAGCATTGCCTTCTCCTGGTTGACTTGATAATAGAATAATACTAACACATTAATATCTGTAAATGCCTTGCTCTTTTGTGTGGCTTTCATCTCACAGACGGGTAGCACTGGAAGCACTGTTGGAAATGCTTACATGGTGTTTCTGGAGAGGACACTGAAGCCTTCTTCTACAGTCAGAGCTTTATCTGAGTGCTCTGTGAAGCTGTGGCTTCATGCATGGTGGGAGTGAGCAAGCAAGGCTATTTGCTAGGTATGAACTGCCCTTCTTGCAAGCTCAGCAGGCAGGTTCCTGTAGTGATATAGCAGGTTGAATGGCCTTTTCAGCTGTGCTCTTGCAGACTGGAGGTGAGGCCATTAAAGATTGGTGCTGACACCATTCCTGTCTAGGTATTCCAGAAATAAATGCAGAGTTTTGCCCCTCTGTTGACTGTAAGTACAGCTGTTTTGTAAGCACCACATAAGCTGCAAGCTGCTGATTTCTTTCCTCTTCAGTGATTTGGTGGTAGGTAACTGGATTATATGAAGCTCATATTGCCTTGTGGTTCTTCCAGTGTGTTATTTACATTATTCTGATATTACCATAAAATAAAGCTTTTGTGAAGTGGCTGTTTCTTTTCATAACTGAAGGAGATGGCATGTTTTTTTAAAACGTCCCTGGTTCTGACAGAAAATAGTTTGTTATTATCTAGCATGAATAAGGGCTGATGAGATTTTATTATCCTCTGCAAATATTGTGTAAGTTCCACATCTGAAAGCGTCCAATGTGATTTCATATGTTCTGCATTTCACTGCTCTCAGAGGAGACAGTTCTGTGCAGTTTCAAATCAACACCAAATACTGGGAATGTGTTGACTCTATTAATTACTACTTGGACGTTGTCCAGAATACCGGAGAATCTGAAGAGCGTCTGAAATGCTGTTCAACGTGGTTGTGTTGCGCTGTAAGCCTAAGCCTTGATGGCTTTATGTGAATTTATGGAGAGGCCCCACAGACAGATGTTCTGAAGATTTTATATAATAATAAATTATAATATAAATTATCTCTTTATGGCATGTTGTTTCCAAACTACTTTAGCTTCTACTGTGGAGAGAGAATATTCTTGCATACTCAGGAATTCATAAATTCTGCACTGGTTGTGACTTCTGTGTACGTGTGCTTGTTTGAGAGGAGCATATGACTCTGCAGTGTCATCCTGTGGGCTTGGATAAGCACCTTATGTTTATTTCTTTGGCTGAGTGAAGGTTCATGTCACATCTCTGCTCCCGCTTGCAGGCGATGGGTTCTTCCCTGGCTGTAGTTGGTGAGTTCTTCCCTGGCCCCAGGCAGTGAGGTGCTTTATTCCTGTTCAGCAGAGACCTCCCTGCTCACTTCCTGCAGGTGCTTGGAGGTACAAGTGTCAAAAGAGTTAATGGTTTTGAGATGAAAGGGCTGGTTGGAAAACTCTGGTATCAATGTTCCTTATGGGTTCCTCAGAAAGGACTAGTGTGTGTCAGTCAGGGGATGAGCATATGAAGGAAGCAGATCAGGACATTTCCTTGCTTTCATCAATTGGCTGTCTCAGGACAATGTGGATCCACTTTTACTTTACCTATGCCTGTAAAGTACGTACTTTACAGAGGTTTGGAATATGAAAAAGTGTTTATTGAAGAAGTTGTAGCTGGAGGGAGGGCTGCGACTTCTCATGTTCATCTGTGCTGCTTTATATAGAGGGGAAAAAAGTGGTAAAAATTCAGTAGAATCTGAGTCTCTGGGAGTGCAATCCTGCAGCTTTCATGAACTCTCAGTGAAGTATCTCTTAAAATACATTCAGACAATAATGGCAATTTTTCAGACTGAAGAGTATTTATAAAGAAGAGCTTACTCTAAGAATCTAAGATGCCTTTTCTCTTTCTTTAATTTTATTGGAATGTGAACGAGGCCTGCTGTTTTCAAAGCTTTTTCTTAAGAAATGAAATTTTAAAAGAGAGTGACGACCTCAACCTAACCTCAAACCTAAGTGTTTGTTGACCTTAATAAAGTTAAGTCTCTATATTCTAGCTTTCATTAGAGAAGAGTGGATTTTAAAAAGAAATTTTCTTTTAATACAATTTTTGAAATTAAAAGTCCTTACAGAGTCCTGCCTAACTAAATCATCCAATTTTTGAAATATTATTCTCAGCAGTATATATGAGAAAAAAATCATCAGAAAGTGAAGGAGGATTTTGTTGTTATATTGTTTCTATAGTCAAAGAACTCAAATACTACTTAAAATGGGAAGTCTGCCTTGCTCACTATGAAACTGCTCTTGCATCACCGTTCTAATGTATATTTGTCTGTCATCTGTGTCTGCCTGTCATCTATCTAAAGATACACAGAAATATATGGGGAATTTAAGTGAAATCCGATATAAAGAGAAGTTTGGAATTGAGGCAATATGTTAGACAAGGCATCCCTTTTTGGAGCCAAAAAATGCGTACGTGCCACCTTCTGTTTTGCATGTTCCTCATAATTCCTATCAAACAACTGGAAGTACTTCAGGTTTTTTTGCAGAACCATTCATATTGTGAAATGTATCTGTTCAATCAGATTCATTGATTTAGTTATCTGTAGCTAGGTGGAGAAATGTAGGGGAAACATGTTTGGTGTGCTTGGTAAATTGAAAGGGTTTTCATTTGGTTGAGATCATCCGCCATGTGACAAGCATGTCTATATCACAGCCCACACATGCAGTCATGTTCTTGTTTTATATAAATGTGAGTGGCAGGGCTCATCAGAATCAAGAAGGTAGGATGCTTATGATATATAATGCTGTGTTTAGACATTTTCATATATTCTGAGGGTGTAACATAGATATTATGAACTTCATACCAATTCTCACATCCTCAGTTCTGACTGTTTTATTTTTCAGGAGCATTGTGAGTTATGATCCTTGTGATGCATGGGTTTTTTCCTACTCTGTTAATATTATGCTGGCTCAGTTGGGCTGTGTTTTGTTGCCTTTGAGATGCTTCAAAAACTTGAAGCAATATTAAGCTGTTATGTGCATTACAGGGGTCCCTTATAATCTAAAAATGAACTGTATCAGCAGCAGGAGACATAATGTTCAAGTTGTACTTTGAATAACCTGCAAGGCTTTTGTAGTTTGGCATACAATCTGTGTTATTCTGCCTCCTCTGTGTAAGAGTGGTTTAAATCAAAACCAAAGAAGAAAAGTTCTTGTTGGGTTTCTATTGTGTATTCACTGAGTAATCGTGCTGTAGATAACATCTATATTAGTAGAGGTGCACTGTAACAATTTCACCATCTTCAGAGTCTGAACTTCTGTACAGGATCCTACAGGCATATCAGTAAAATGGCATTCACTGAACATGGCAATTTCAATGCAGAATAGATTCTAGAATTTCTTTTACCGGAGGCTGAAGTGCCAAGAAGACTTCCTTGAGATACCAAGTGTTACAGCCTTTGGAGCATGCAGAAAAGTATGCCTTTCCCCTTGACTGAATAAGGTATTCAATGTAAATGACTTTAATTTCTTTCAGCTGCTGTTTGGATGGGACATTTTAGCAACATGGGAGTAGTGACAAATGTCTACCTGAAAGCAAATACCTTTTTTGTAAAATCTCAGTCAAAGCAATTTGATGTTTGCCAGAGCATTTGAAGAACAGTTTTGTTACCCTCCCTGTTGTAAACCAGAATAGTTATCTTGAAAATGGTTTGGTTAAATTCCATCTGCATTTAAGCACCTTATGCTATTCTTAATTATCATATATGTACTGAGAGGAATGATCTCACGAGAGCAGAATTGCTTTTATGAGCCACATGATGCTTGAAAACGTACATGAACACCCTTATTTCTGGTTTCATTATTTTCATTGGAGTCTGTCATTACATTTTTTTCTTCAAGGGACTATGGAGTCAGCGGACCTCATTTTCCTTTTGTATTTACCTCTTTTCCATCTTTGCTACAGAACAGTTACTCCTTGACTACAAAGAAATAAACAGAAACTGGAGATATCCAGATGTCCCCTCTGGTTTACAATTGCTGTTGTTCAGTTGATATTATGACAGTCTCTGCTACAAAAGTGTAGAGAAATAAAAAGGTGCATAGTAGATGTATGCAACTAAAATGAAGAAACTGTGTAGCTGAGAAATAACACTGTAATTGGCTGACACATTTTGGTTTAAGATGAAATAATATGTAATGTGACTAATAATTTAGTAAGAACATCACTAAAGGAATAATGTAAAATAAAACCTTTGAGGTTATGTAGCTACATTGTAACATATGTAGCATTTAAGTAACAGATTACATTGGTTTTCATAGATTTGAGGTTTTTTTCATACAAAAAATAATCAGTTTACTTCAGTTGGGGATTTAATTATTAACATGATTAGAAAAAATGTTTGTTAATGATAGTTGAATTAGGACAGCCTTTTATTTTCAGCAAGCATTCTGTTATTTTAGTCATATTTCTCTTTTGCATGAAAGATACAGATGAAAAAACATAGATACGTAGTACACTTGAATTTGACCCTTAAATACTGCCTTCATTCTTTCTTCAGTGTAAACTGTATACTAGACCCATAAGAAATTACTTATTCCATAAATGAGATGTTAGGGTTAATGAACCAGTTCTAATAGCTCCCATATTAAATTTTCATCTAATGTAATTTATTAAAACTAAATTGTTTATAATGAAGGTGGACATGTGCTTTTTACGGCTGTTCTATACTGTGATGAAATACTAGCTAAGTGTTAATCAGAAGATATCTGTGGTATAGCCTCTTCTATTTTTCTTTTCTTTTTAGTCTACACCACTTAATAGTATAAGTTTCATTAAACCTAGAAGGTTACTGTCACCTGCTCTGTGTGGGTAGATGAAAGGTTGCCCAGGAAGAGAGTGCTATGGAATAGCAAGTAGGTAATTTGGTTGAAGAAAGTTCTTTCTTGCATGAGTAATTAATCCTTGTGCTCGTTCAAGCTGTAGTAAGAAAGTGCTCATTAATCAAGATGCTGTTTGGTCACTTATACTTTGATATCACTGGGGAGAGATCTGGAAATCTGAGATGAGCCCTGTGCTTTCCTCAGAGGTAACAGTGCATGTGTAGTAGGTGAAGCAGTGGTTTTACATCTGAGCATTTCAGAAATAAGGTGTTGAAATTTGAGCAAGTAAATTTTAGAGGTGGTTTAGATTGGTTATATAATTGCCTTTTGCTCTTCTGTAGCCTGTCACATTTTTAACACAGGAAATAGGACTCACAGAAATGTAAAAAGTATTACAAGTTTAGAGGAGTCTTTGTCTATTGTGTCAGCTTGCTGTTTCCAGGGTAGCCTTGTGAGGCTGTCTCTGACAGTTTATTAAAAACAGGCCCCCTTCTTCAGGCCAGTGATTGTTCAGAGTATGCCTTCTGATCCATGAGTCTTCCTGCTAGAGCTGGCAAAAATGTTCATGGCATGAAGCAGAAGTCAGAACAAGGATTTATGGTATTAATGTGCATACCATAATGTGTGAGGCATTTCAAGAGGACTGCTAGTTTCTTTGTTAGCCTGCTGATTTTTGGTGAACCACCTTCAAATCTTCAGTAGTCTTCAAATCTTGAATTTGCTTCCTTTTTTTCTCTCTCTTACATGTTAATTTTTGAACTTCTGAAATAGAAAAGTGTAATTTTAAATAGATCGCAGCAGTTATGCAACACTGTAATTTTCAGCCACTTACAGAATATGCCACATCCTTAAAATCAGATATTAATGAATTCCATAATAAACTGTGCTACCACTTTTGAGCCTCTATTAGCTGGAAATAAATTGGCACTGTGCAAGATGTTCAGTCTCAATAGACACCCTGAATATCAAGAATTAAATCCAACTGGGGAGAGAGCGGCAGAAGCAGATCCCTCAGTAAAGAAATAATCTTAGTTTGATCACAGGAGCACAGCAGAGCATTTTGAAGCTCCTAAAATGGTCTCTGCCTGAGAGAGGATGTCGTGCTTCTGCCCTGTCTATCAGAAGAGCTGGTATTTGCATGTGCCCTTGGCCTGCAGGCCTCTCCCGTGTGTTCAAAGCCTGTGTTCTGGCCCAGGGATACTGGGCAAAATGTTGAAGTTTGTACTCAGGCAGGTGCTCAGGGAGCCAAGTACTGTTTTTGCATCCATATCTTAAAACAGGATGATTTCCTGGAAATAAGTTTTAGGAAAGCTTGTTACGGTCATGAATTGTGCAATGATACTTCAACATTAGATTAGTTTTAAAGTACTGTATCTTTGAAATCCCTCAGGATCTGGCCCCCTGCTTGGTCCACACACAGCATAATTTGGCATGAAAAAGATTCCTGTAGCATCTTGATGGATGGGCAAAGGTGACATAATAAAACCTCATAGTCACTGAAGGAAAAATGCTTTCATGAAGCATTCCTGCCTCTTTTTTTCAGTCCTGCCAGACTTATTTGCAACCCCAATTAGAGGGGAAGAATGCCTGTGAAAATAACTTGTGATTTGCCACAACCCTGTTTAATAATTGCTGAACATGTTTAGAGGCCAGCTGCTGTACTGAAAAAAATGATAAAGAATATATGATCTTATACTGGGGAAAGTATAGCTTTTGGTTTGTGCAGATTGTTCCCCCCTGTGCTACAGAGAAGGCAGCACCTTGAAGAACCGTCTTGTACAGGATTACAGGATTGATTTTTCTTTTATAGCTTTTAATGTGCTTTTACCATCATAACAGAAGTTCTTAGTGACTCATATGATAAAAGCAGCAATCTGTTAATGAGGCATTTGCCTTCAAACGCTTGCAATGCCATCTTGACTGGTTTTAAGTATTAAGTTGTGATAATATAACTGCACTGTACTTGAACAATTATCTATATTTAAATTCCCATTTTAGCTTTTGAAACCATGCTTTAGCATCCATCAGCCCCTAAATACATGAAACATATTTGAAGGGTGTAATTTCGGGCCTTCATTCTTGAAAAATGTTGTTCTGATAGAATTTAATCCACTAATTTAAACTGATGGGCTGGAATCCTGCCTTTTTCACTAAGCTGGGTGATGAACCTTTTGACAGTGATGATATTTGCTTCCAAGGTCTGCAAATTCTCTAACTCTCAGGAGGCGTTCCTGTGCCTCCATGATCAAAACAGGCATTTGTACTGCAGATAGAATAGAGTTTTGCCCCTCAAGGTGTAAAGCAAAGAGACAGTAATGCTGCATAGTTTTACTAGGGTAGTAATGCAGAACCCTAGGAGAGCCTTCAGCCTAAAACCAAAAAATCACACAGCCAGCAGATATAGTAGATACTCACAAACTAGCACAGCAGGGAAGGCCACCATACTGTGTCACAGCATGACTTCAAAATAGAGGCCAACGTGATGTTGGACTGAGCAATCCATTTAATTAAAGAAAAGTGTTAATAGCAAGAAAACACTGTTGAACCATCAGAGCACCTGCATAAGAGTGGCCCAAATCTTCACAACTTCTTTGAATCCTGTCTGCAGCCGCGACTTTCTCCAGCTCTTGCTACTCCGTGGCTTTCCTCATGGCATCCTTCTGTAAGATCCTTTTTTTCAGTTATTCATTTTGTTTGCCAGATGGTGATTCTGAGAGTACCCCAGGTGGTGTTTTTCCCATTCCTACCCCCATTACCCTACCTACTTTTTGTTTCTTGTTGCCATTCATTCAGAAGAGGAATATTAACGTGCTGTCCCATGTAATATGCATTAAATGAACATTGCATTGCAAATGCAAAGTTCAATTTTTTTGGGCTCCTGCCCATCCCCGTGATTTCCCCTTTTGAACTTGCATTCCTGTGTGGAGTTCTTTCAGACAGCTGCCTGGCTATTACCTGTGAGGCTTTTGCGGATGACATGCACTAAGTGCTTGCTAGATTTTTTAACTGCATCAGGCACTGTAATGGCAAACCAATCTTTTCCACACATGGCGAGGCTGCTGCTTCTTTTGAAAGGCATCTTGCAACAGCCTGTGTGCTGTGGGGCTGTCAGAAACATATGCCTCATAATAAAGATTTATATGCTGTATAGAAGTCAGCCCTGACAATACCAGACTGTTTGTGAGCTATGCTGATGCAGTGACTAAGCCTTCAGAATTGTAACATTCAAAGCTCATGCTTGTCTCTTTCCATTTGTCCTTTTGGTGTGGAGTCTGTGCTTCCTGACTCTTAGACAGTTATTTCAGAGCTAATTAACTTATTTTAAATGAGTGCAGGCTTTTTTTTCCCCTCTAGTATTTCATTTCTTATCTCCTGTGCAAATAGAGGTCTATGAAACTGCATTAGTTTGCTTGGCAGACTCAAGGAAATGCCCTGTTACTTCCTTAGCCTGTGTATCATAATAACTATTACCATTCTGCAATACGTTTTTAAAATCTGTAATTTGATTAAATAGTGAATAACTCGTTAAGGTAGTTAGGGCTTGGGGTTTTTTCATTACCACTTACAAGGGCTGACTCAGAATCAAAAGCATTAAATGAGCATGTAATGGGGAATTCTCCTTAAAGAGTCCATGTGAAAAATATGCTTGAGGGATGAACTCTGTTTTCTGTCATCCAGAGATAAATTGAGAGGAACTCTTCTACTGAAGTGAATGGAAGTAGCTCACGTCAAAATCACCATAATGATAGAAGAGAAAAAATCATCTAATGCCATCAAAATCTTCTTTTTTTGTCCTTCCTGACACACAGAAATACTTTGCTACTTACTCCAGCTTTACCATTTCCAAAATACAAACTTAATTGTAAGGAATGAGTCCAGAAAAGTGCCTTTGGGGCCTTGCTTAAGTAAGGACTGCTCATAGCTTTTGAGGAACTATAACATCAGAAAGGAAAATGGCCAACTTATAAAAGAAAGAACAGACACAAAAATCATCTAAAAGGTACTGATTGAGCTGTGTTCTGCCATTGATTTTTTTACTATATAACTGATTCAGTGTTTCACAAAATGGCAGCATGGTTAAGGATGGTAGGATTCTGGAAGTCATCTTGTCCAATTCCTGGTCAAGCAGCACTGCCTGGATCCAGTTGCCCAAGACCATGTCCAGGACCATCCCTAGGATGGAGACTCCACCACCTGTCTGGGCAGCCTATGACAGTGTTTGGTCACCTTCACAATGAGATAATTCCAAGCACAGAAATAAGAAACTTATCTTGAAGTGACCATTACAGTATTCCACCAACACAAAAGTGGGGCTGAAAGATTTGACATGATCATTGGCTGCCTGGGAAGGAGCACAGCCACAAGAAAGGGGGACACAGTATTGCTGTGAGATTTTACCTGGTTACTCTCCCCAAGTCTGGACCTGATATTGCACACAAGTATGTAGAAGTGCTCCTGAGCCAGGGAAAAACACTGGATAGTAGGGTTAGGGATGCCTGTTACATACTGTGTCTGTCCTTTGGTTAAACTGATCACTTGACAAAAAGTGATCTCTTTTTCCTGTGGGGAAAAAAAAAAAGACAGATTAGGAAATGGTCTAAAGTTGATGGGAGCAGACTTTACAGAAGTTTGCAGATGTTCAGAGAGTTTTGGGAAGCTTTTAATGGTGAAATGTTTGGGTGCTGCAGGACACTTACTGAAGCTGGCTACCCAGAGATACCCTGGTGGTGCCTACCTGAATATCATGGTGCTACCTTTCTGGGCAGGATGGAGAGCAGAGGCTGTCTTGACTGCTGAAAGGGCCGGTACTTTCTGGCAGATCTGGGAGTGAGGAGGGGTCTGCACAGCTGCCTGAGGATGCACTAAGTTACTCTCAGGTCCAATCTCTGTTAAACATTTGTAGTGCCTGATCAAAAGCTTTACAGGGAAGGAAGAAATAGTTCTGCATTTTTTTCAGAACCACATTGCCAGAAAGGTGACTAAGCTACCTGACAACTGTTAGAAAATGTGAAATGAATTCATATGCAATTGTGGTCTTGTGAAGTTGCATTTTCAGGGCACAGATGTTTTGCTTCCACCCATATTGTCAAGTAATAAAAATTTGAATCATCAAAAGGTTATATTAGGAAAACCAAAACAAAGAAAAAAACACACCAAACTTTACATCTTTTTAGCCTGTGTGCTTTCCCTCTCCCTTTATGTTGGTTTCTGAGCCTTTAAGGTATAACTGGGTCATACTTTTCGATTTTCTCAGTAGAGTCCTCAAATTACAAAAATCCCATTGATTTAAAAGGTATTTCCTCCTTAAACTTCTTTTTCTGGAGTAGTAGGCTTTGAGATGCTCAAGTGATACACTAATTCCATGGGGGGTAAATTAAATACTGAATGGGCTAAATGAAATCCTGTCTTACAGGTAGACAGCGTTGCTTGTAGGCAAATATTTGCATATCTTTTTTTTTTGCACATGGCTCTTACCAAATAGATGGGTGTACTGTCATCCATGGTCAACCCACCAGTATAGTACAGGTATTGTAGGTTGTTTTGTACGTGATTTCTAATTATTTTTGGAAGATCCCAGAATAGTGAAGAGCATTTGAGTTAGTGATAATGCCTTCAGAAGTTCTCAGTGTCTCTTCAAAAAGGCTGTGCAAGTCCCATTTTTAAAATTACAGAATTTTTTTTTTAGAATTTGAAGACATAATTTAGGTATCCAGTGTGGTAATCGTGAAGAAGTTCCTGATTTTTTAATGGGTTTGTAGTAATAATAATAATTGTAAACCATGCTTTGACATTAGTAAGAACTTAATGTATGCCATACTAAAAATAATCATATGCCATACTAAAAATAATGTATGCCATACTAAAAATTCACTCCCTTAAATGCACGAACACAATCTGATATATTGTGCTGACTACTAGTGGTAGTAGTCAGCTAAAAAAGCTCAGAAGAATAAACGTGGTTGTTATTACTTTAGGACCCACATGAAATTAATTCACTTCATCTGCTGCATTATTGTAATTATATACTGTTATTATATTGACACTACACTACATAGTACACAAAAATGTGCATTATTTTCCTTGTTTTTAAGCAGTTGCTTCACCTGCAAATTCATAAACTAGTGTAACAGATTTCCCTGGAATGACCACAATGTCTCTAGTTCCTTACAGCAAATGCATTATGCTGTTACAGGGAACTTTCTAGATGGGAATGTGGAGTTTACACTGGCTTCTATCTGTGGAACAGACCAAAACCTTTTCAAAGTCACCCTCTTCTCTACCCAAGTGATTCAGAACATTTGGTTTCACTTACTGGTTTTAAACATTGTTTACTACCTCTCTATTCTATTAGTAATTTATTTTTGCAATAGATGTTAAAAAAGAAAATGCAGTGGACAGTATTAAAGAGAAAAACACAAGCACATGCGTGAATATCTTCTTTTAAATAGTCTATATTTCTTTATACTGATGATTTTCAGTGTTTGAGGGAGGCCTGCAGGTTAGTGTGCCTGAAGACACTTGCTGGTGTGATATCCTAGATCTCACACGACAGTCTTCCCTCAGGCTTTGCATCCCTATGAACTGAGCTGGTCGTGCTCTTTGCGACCTTGCTGGTAACAGTGGCCCGGAGCTGCAGAGGTGGCTGAGAGGGGTGGACCTTCTCATGGTGCTGAAGGTACCCTGGTGCTCCGGAGTGCTCTGCACATTTGCAGAGTCTCTCTGCCCATGCAAATTTCTTTTCACGACTGGAGATGGATCACCTACTGGGCTTGTAGATTAATTTTATTAACAGGCACATACTGAATCATTAATTTTGACTTCTGGTTTGATCTTATGTTTTTCTCTTATGAAAAATAGAAACATTTTATAAATAGTAAATGAAGTGAAAATGGGATTTAAAATTTAAAATAATGTTATGAAGTATGAAAATCATGTTATTGTTTAAATAAGTGAGTAATTGGAGGAGATATTTTTTCAAATTTTTTTCAAGCTTTTTTTCTCTGATTTTTTTGTCTCTAATGACTTTTCTTGTAAATTTTAAAATCTAATTAATTTATTTTTCTTTGCATATGGTTTATTAGATCCTCTGTTGATAGTTTACAGCTCTAAATTTTACCCTGATGGTACAACTGCAGAAATTTTGTTTGTGCTTTAAGATGTAAAACGAAAAAAATAACAATTCTCAGATAGTCCTGTGAAATCACAATATTTGAGTGCAGGAATCTTCATTTCTGGCTGTGCAGGCATAGCACTCATTAATGGGAGCCAAGGGAGACCAACCCACCTAGCAATCCACTAATGGGGCTTTGTAGCCTTTCTGTTTATGAGGAAACATAATGAATGACTCATTAGATTATGAAACTACTATGCAGAGAGTCATGGTCCTCTGAGATGTTCCTAAAGAAGGAAGGGCATCCAGAGAACCTAGTGACTTGGGCCCTATGCTATGGATGGTGGTCAGAGGTTTCTTGAATTGTCAAAATCTGTGGAAATTGGGAGAGTGTGTTTTGTTGCTTTGTCACAAAAATGCAAATTGTGAGCAGAAGTGGAAGTGCTCAAAATTCATAAAGAAAGAGAGGATAGCTGGTGTGCCTTACTATTGAATTTCTTACAGTTGATTGCAAATGTTTCCTGTATATCTGACCATGATTTGTTATGGACTGCAATTATGGCGTGAATGTGTGCTGTATTTTGATTTGAAATCCATAACACTGTAACAACAAAATGGTTGCCGATTTATACATCTGGTTTAAGTTTCTGTTGTGAAATAAGATGAAGATGAGAGGTTTTATTAAAGTCTGTAGAGGACTCTTATTTGCAAAAACACTTACTTCTTTACATTCTGCCTTTTGATTTCTTCACCGTTGCTTCCGTTGATGTCAGTGGAAGCTTTGTGTCTTGTTTGTGTAGGTATCTAGACATGAGCATCTCCTACCACCACTGCAGTTGGCAGCTCTTTCAGCACTGAGCACGAGGCTTGTGTTCCCTGACAAATCTCACGGTGTATTGCTGCTTTTAAAGCACAGTTTGTGCAGTAATAGCCCCTCAGTCGGGTGATGGCAACATATGAATGTGAGCTCAGTTCTTGAGGCCATTGGTCACCCTATTTACGGGGTTGGGCTTAAGACACTGTGGGCTTAAAATATTACCACTCTGGGCATGGTGCAGGCTGGAGCATTATTTATTGACAGCTACAAGGCATTGTCCATGACCAACTTGGTCACAAAAGTTACTTCTTAAAGTTCTCTTTTTGCACAAGGTGAGGTGATATAAGATGCTGCTTTTTGCACAAGGTGAGAACATGGAATGGCATCATAACACCTTATAAACCTGAACATGTTGTGCCAAAACCCTGGGGTTTGACTTTTAAAATAAATAAATAAATAACTGAGTTTAAATCAGTGAACTAATTGATGCTCTATGATTGTTCTGGAGTATTTTTCCCACTTAGTGGTGATGAGATAAATTTTTGTTTAAGCAAAACATCGTCAGTCCCTCCCTTTACCGGTTTTGCTTACCAGCAATGAGGAAACTCTTGGGTGTCTGGTTTTGGTTTTCTGTTTTTTAAGATTCCTAGCAGTTTTTTCCTTGCTTTTCAAGATGGATAGGCTTCACTAAGCGGCAGTGTTGCCAGAGATCCCAGCTACTGAAGGAAGCAAATTAACATACAGTATGGTAATTTGTTTTCCCTGTCCTTCAGTCACAGTGAGGAGAGTCTAAATATTTCAGTGACTGAGACTTTGGATTCCCATTCCTTGCTACACAACAACAACAAAAGCTATTTATAGCAATAACAGTTAGCAGCGATACAGCAGCCTCAGACAGCTATAGGCAGCATCTCACAAATGTTAACTGCTTTTGCACTGAATGCCTCTGTGAAAACAAAGAGCACTGAGAAATAAAGATCAAAGCAAAACCAAAAGAAAGATTTTTTTATTGCTATGTTTTACTTTGCTGGCAGACCTGAGCAAAGGTTTTCTGAACATTTAAAAGATGAAAAAGGTGAAGAATCCCAGAAGCGATTTATCTTGAAGCGAGATAACTCTAGTATTGATAAAGAAGACAATCAGGTTGGTTCTCGGTTCGAGAGTTGCTGAAATTTGTTCTGTTTTTGAAGGTGGGCTGACTGATGTTATTGTTGTTCTTTTGTTGTTGCTCTCCTCCTCCCCTGCCCTCCTGCCCCTCCCCGCCTCCTCTGGCACATGTACCACCATGGGTGGCTCCAAGCCCCAGCGTGGCTGCTTCAGCCGTGGCAGTGTGTGGGTTTGCATGGGTGGTTTGCTTGGCGCAGGACTTGCTGCATGCCCACGGGAGGGGGAATGCCAGTGGCTCTGGGCTGCGTGGAAGGCTGTGTCAGTCGCATTCCTCAATGTCTTGCCTAACTATGGCAGTTGTTACGCTCCCTGTAGCTTCCTTCTTCCGTTGTACCCATTCAGAGTTGGATTTCAGTATGGACCAGTGATGAACTGATGTAGCCCAAAAAGGAGAGAGGGGAAAAAAAACTGTAAAAAAAGAAAAACGCCCCAAAGATGTGATGGTGAGGCCAGGTTGATTTTTTTTTTTTAATCATCCTAAATTACATTTTGACCAAAAATAAATGAGGTCCGTTTTTTACTTCCCTTCCTCCTCCTGTGCCCTCACCACCTTTTACTGTCTGTGTAATTTACTTGCTTGTGCATGTACTGTGGCAGACGTTCCCCCTTGTGTTGCCTGTGCCATAACACTACCTTAACTTAGGTGAGCTTGATGAGTAGGGGAGCACCAGGGAAATGTGTGTGTTTGTGCTGGCTTTAAAAGCGGGTGTTGTGCTGTTTCAATCCAGTGCAAGCTGTGTATGTGGAATAGATTAACAACAAAAAAAAAATTTGAAATGGTTCTGATGTGATTCGCTTTTATGAGAAAATTCTCACAGGTAAGAGGACAGCATATGCTTTCCATATAGGCTATGTTTGTGGAGGAACCAACCAATGAGTCTCTTGTTGCCACTTCCCTTCATGTCTTCAGTAAAGGACTGTTTTTTTGCTTTCCTTTTTTCACTCTTTTTTCCTTGACTTTCAGTTGTACATGGCAGCCTTGCCAGTTGTGCTGCATACAAGTTGGCTTTGAAAACAAACCCCAAGCAATTTCAGGGTGTGGTGACTGTGGGGACCGCTCAAAGAAAAGCAGCATGACCTATCCTACCCGATGCTGGGGTGCGGGGGGAGAAGAACCAGTCCTTGAAACCCATTTGTCAATGAAGCATTTCCCGATGGGGCTCATCTCCTCTCTTCCTTCCCATGGCACAACCATTTCCCACACTGTGGCTTACCAAGAGGCAGAAATGGCCCTTCCTTTTCCGGCCAAACTTCAGTAGAAGGTTCCATACAGTGTGAAAATGGTTAAAACTGTTGTGCCGAATATCTGGGACTTCTCCTTCCACACATAGACTTCATGGGTTTCTTCTAGGGTTTACAGTTTAGCTCTTGCAGCCTAGTTACCCTCTTTCTTCCTTGATTTCTTAGATAGTCCACCACTGCCTGCCCTCCTGCTCCTCACAGCTGGTAGGAGAACCAAGAAATGTTAGCAGTTAAGAACAGTGGCACTTGGACCTGGGGTGAGAACACCCAGTTTTAGGATGGTGGGTCCACAAAAGCTGTGCAGAAAGCCTCCTTTTGGCCACCTGCTTGATGAACCCATGTGCAATATTGAACTGGAAATCCTCAAGCGCCCAGTCTCGCAGGGTTCTTTGTGCAGGAACGACAGCTATCATTTTCGTGCTTCATTTGTTTAAGTGAACATTTATTATTCTCAGCTGACGGTTACTTAATGGCAGTTTTTAACAGCTCAACTTATATAACCCTCCTGGTTTTCTTTCTGCTCAGCAAAACAGAATTCTTCCATTTAGAGATGACAGACGAAGTAAATCAATTGAAGAGAGAGAAGAGGAGTATCAGAGAGTGAGGGAGAGAATATTTGCACAAGATGTGAGTAGTTATTTTAATTGCCTCTTTAGTGCCATACCTTCGCCGGTAGTCAGACAGTTTTGTCCCCCTCCTACAACAACACTGCAGCTGGACTTGCCCTGTGGAGCTGGAGGTGACAGGGAAAGCAGATTGGCGCAGAGGGTCTCAGAGGAGCTTTAGAAGTGTGGAGGTTGGCTTCTGGAGAGTGAGGTGGTGAGAGTTGCAGGGAGAAGGGTAGAGGAGAGATCAGGCCCAGCATGTTGTCTGGGAGTGCCTATCCTGTTTCTTTGAATGTTCATGTTCACATGGCCTAGGTTTATTTCCTTTTTTCGTTCTGCTAGCCAAAGAGCAGTGATTTAAGTGGACACTCTCAATAATTTCAGATAGCTGTGTTACTTTATATTTCTTTCAAGGTGGATCAAATCTTTATTAGTGTCCTTCTGCAGAGACTCCCTATGGGTTTTGGTTTTTTGGGCCAATGCTGTAGCATAAAGACACTGAGAACAAAGAAAGGGCAGAGGTTAAACATGGAGTTGCATCATTTTTTTGAAATGACTGATTAAAGAACTGTACTTCTACCATCAGAAAGAGTCAGTCATGCTGTTGATGATTATATGCTGAAAGGAATAAAATGAAGCAGACATTAAAATTCTTGCCCTTACCAAAAAAATCAGAACTTCCATGACAAGGTATATTGCTAAGGAAAATACTTAAATCTGAAACATCTGTGAGCAATACCTGATGTTCATGAAAAAAAAGAAGAAAATCACAATTTGCTATAATACTGTAATGATGAGGTAATAAAAGGACAAAAAAAAGAAAAAGGTCAGCATTTTAATGTTTTATTTCATATCTCAGTGGGAGTTCTACCACTTAGGAGGAATATGGGAATAAATCCAATTAAAACTATTTTTAAAAATCATATTGGGCAGTGTCCTTTTAAATTAAAACTGTTCATATGTTGCAGGGCTAATAGTACTGTTAGGAATTTCTGTTTTGCTTTCAGCATGTTGGCCTGATGTAAATACTGTCCCAGGCTATACATGGTGGAATTGCCAAGTTGTTCAAGACCTGCAAAAGCCTTTTTGCAACAAGTTTCTTTTATTAAATATAAAAGGTTTTGAAACATTACAAAAGAGCTTGTTCGAAGCCTAAAAATCTTTGGATTTTGATGCAGAATTCAGATGAGGCAAAATGCTGAAAATTACCAAATGGAAAGTTATTTCCAAAATAGTCCAGTTTCTATCACAAGCTGCAGCTAGAAATGCCAGGCTGGGAAACAGAGGTGGCTGGAAAAGTCTGCTGAAAGTGGCTCTATAGTGTATTGCTGCTGTTACCCTTAGATATTTGAGTTCTAAAAACAGGCAAGTGGAGAGCATTTGGATTGCCCACAGCAGGAGGCTGTTGTGGTTCATTGGTTTGGCATTTTCAAGTGGCAGGACCTAAGTAAAAATGTGCTTTATGGCAGACATTTTAAATGGAATTGGGAGGGAGCATTTTTAAAGATCAGCAATGTTAGATCTCTCCCTCTCTCTCTCATATCCACTCCTTTGCTCTCTCTCTCTCTGCTATTGCAGGTGTTAGTGAGCATCATAGTGCAGTGAATTTCAGCAAGCTGTATGTTTAATGTCAAAGGCAATCTATGTTTTATCTGAGCTTTTTTGGGTGGAGCACCCCTTGCCAGATACAAAGTGGTTTTAGGATGATGCCAGTGGTTGTGGTGGTGGACAATGTATTTTTTTCAATTTTAAGAAAGAGAGAAATGGCTTCCTGTTATAGGTAGTCACTTACTGCATGTAAGACTGTGAAGGCTCTCTGCAGTCATTAATTAATCTAATTCTCCCCAGGTTTGTGTGAGGTAGGTACCTAAGTCTTGTTACTCTGCAAATTGCAGATACAGAAAGAGAGTCAAAGATGGATTAATCATGTGGTATTTTTATTACCTCTATACTGTTTACACTGCTGTAGTCAAGCTTTCATCAACACCTTGCTTGTGAATCTTAGCAAATGGATCACAGATACATCACTTCTAATTAGAGTATGCATGAAAAGAGCTTTCATGGGAGGTCTTCAAAGTGCAGCCATGAAGGTCAAGACTACTGCCCTAACTTGTTGCATCCAGCAGCAACCTCCCATCTAAAGATGTTTGAGGCACCCAAACCCTTTAGATAACAGCCCAAGAGTCAGAACTTTAAACAAAATTTATGAGGAAAAGGCAGTCTGGTTGCAGGGGCAAAAAATTCTGTGCATGTTTCGAGTGCTGTGAAAAATGTCTTAACCTGGACCCCACGTAACAATATAAAGCTTGTCTGTCCTTCCTTTGATCTTGCAGAACTCTAGTGCAGAGTCCAGCTCTCTTCATTTCCAAGTGGGAAGATTTTAACAAAATAAGTATGTTCATGAGTAATGCCATCAC
Source organism: Ploceus nigricollis (assembly GCA_013399945.1). Classification (NCBI taxonomy): domain Eukaryota; kingdom Metazoa; phylum Chordata; class Aves; order Passeriformes; family Ploceidae; genus Ploceus; species Ploceus nigricollis. The sequence goes on from VXBC01005334.1 coordinate 825,327, forward strand.
TATGATAGTCCTTATGATGATTACTCTAGTATTAGTCAGTTTAAATTATACTTTCTGGCAAGTTTTCCATCTGCTGTGTTGGCTGTCGCAAATTTTGACAAGGAGAGCTGGAAGTTTGAATGACTTCTGTCTCAGCAAGTGGCAGGGATTGGGAAGCATGTTAGATTGATATTTTAATAAAAGGATTGATGAAGAAATAAATAGCTAATAAACATGATCATTCCAGCTCACTGAAATAAGAACTGCAAAGTGCATCTCAAATTTTTCAGGCTGCTAACAGTAAAAAAAGTGCAGACTGAGTTATTTTATACTCAGAACTGTTTTCAAGGGTTTTTTTTTAATTGCAAAACTTATTTTATTGGAAACTTAGTTTTAAAACAATGTGTGAATTTTACAGCCAAGTACACTGGAGCAGAGGACCTGCACTGTCTGGGTCTTGCAGAGAAGTTCCTTGTCTGAACTGCTTTAGTTGTGTTTGGGAAGTTGAAAAGTTATTGTCCAAGAAAGACAAAGAACAACATACAGGAATAAAAAAAGTTATTTCCCTGTATATAGAGAATCCTAAATGTGTGCAAAAATAATACATGATCTTTGGCTTTTAAGCATGCAGAAAATTGAGTGTAAAGACTAGCAATCAAATTACATGGGGGAAATTTCATTCTTCAAGGTTAGTGCAATGTATAACCTCATGAGCCAGAGTCACGCTAGGACCATTCAGTGTTCATAAATGCGTTCTCTGGGAATCATTCTGCATTCACTGAAAAATGTAGATGTTTTCTTACTTACACAAATGCTAGAATTGCCCATGGTACACATGGAACTTATTAAAGGAAATACACCATGCTGTTTATTTTCTGTTGTCAACTGTAGTGGCTATTTTTCACCAAGGAGTGTATTCTAAAGAACCAGATCGTTTAGGTACAGTGAGTCATAGTTCCTCTAGTTAAGGAAACTCAGAGAATCTTTATCAGTCTCTGATTAAATTGAGGAACAAAAAAAATATCTGTAGATGTGGCTTCAGCCTGTTCTATCCCTCTAGTATGAAAAGATTAGGAAGAAGAGGGCTTAAAATTAATAAAAACAAATCAAAGGCACACCTCATGCTGGCCACCATAAACCTGTAGATACTAAAACTCCTGTACTGGTGTACAGAGACTTTCTTTGTGGCTTCAGATCAAATAACAAGCATTATTTGGAAGCCTGAGATCTATCACATTATGTTAATTAACATGAAAACTATTACCTGATGATGTCCACTGCAGGATATTCCTGCATGTTAATAGTTATCTGTGTTTACTAATGTAATTAAAAACAAGAGCAGCAACTCCCAGTATATCTAGTGCACTGGCAGAACTGATGCACATTTTCCAGTTGAGACTTTAAAAGCTTCTTGGAAATTGGAAAAGTGAAATACTCATTTCATAAATAACAATTAGTCATACAGAGCATCCTAATGGAAATCTTGCACACAGAGATCTCCAAGAACACTAACTTGTAGGTAATCTTACATAATTTTTTGATCTGGTAGGTTTGTTGCCAGTCTTTTTAAAGGGTAAAGAGTCAAGTGTTTTAAGGATCTTTTTGACAACATCTCTGCTGGATGTTTAAGCTTTCCTGGTGCTTTAAATTGAGCACTGTTGATGCTATACATCAGGAAAGTGAGTTCTGAACTTATAGTAGTTAAATTTCTATCCAGAGCTGCTTTGCAACTTGATTTTTAACAGTAAGAATAAAATAATAAGAAAGTGCCTGTCTTCTCTGCCTCTCAGCCTCACACCTGTACTGAAGAATAATTTCCAGGGATTGGAAATGTGTTGGCACAGTGTGGCACTGTGCCAACATGATCAACCAAGGAGACAAATTGAATTATTATGGACTCTGTTTAAAGTCTGTAATACACTTGATAGTGGTTCCAATCAAGACACTGAGAAAGAATCAGACCTTTCTACTTGTTTGATAAAATATAAATCTCAGATATTTATTCTGCTTCATGCCCCAATCTCTTTAAACACTTTAATAAAATAAAATAAATACAGACAAGTGCATTACAGGCCCCTTTGCTTTTGTAATTTTGTGGGTACACAGTCCAGTACTCTGGTCTAAGCAAGGGTTTTTCTGTAAGAGTAGCTGTAATCCTGTGCTTTGGGATGTGACTGCACAGAAGTCAATGCGCAGATGTCCATCGTGAAGCTCAAGATGATGACCCCACAGCTGAAGTTGTACAAGCCCATGGGATGATTTCAGTATGCTTTTCTGGGGCTTTTTCCTTCAGCATAGTTAGCTTATGCTGAATTCTGCACATTTGTTAATGAAACTTGGTACCTGAGTAAGGTACATAAAGTGAGAGAAGACACAGTATTGTAGTTGTACAAAGGATCCCACTGATTTGAGGTGAAACAGCTTGTATCTTCTCTTAGGCTGAGGTGAAACCCCAGGTCTGCTGTAGCTGGTTCCTGGCAATGGAGAACTGGTTCCTGATGTCCTGAGGCTTCGTGCTAAGGAGAAACACATTGCCCCTGATGCAGCCCAGTGTCTTGCAAATTTAGCAGGAGTGCAGAGTGGGAGCTCACCTGGGAAGCCCACAGAACTGTCAAATGTTCCCTAATGTGGATTCTGAGTGGGTGAATTACATTCTAATGAGAAATTGTAGTGCCATCTCAGGGATAAATGTCTTCCTTTTGTAGATTGATGGAGCAGCACTAGCTCTGGTGTCAAGGGAGAACTTTGTCCAGGCATCAGCTGGAGCATTAAGAATGAGCAGGGTGTTGCTTCTGGTGTTGGCCAGCACTCCTCTGAGTGGGTCATTAGTTCACCCTTTACAAAACAGAAACATCCAAAATCTGTGCTTATCCCATACTGTTAAAATTTGACACAGTTAATGATGCCATTTTATTATTCTTTGGGCTGAGTCCTATTGTTACAGAAGTAATGGGCATGATCTCTGGTGTCCTCCTTCCTTTACCTGCCTTTTGTTTAAATTCAGTGCAAGTGCTGACTATTCTTTCTTCTGTACCTCATCGAGATATAATCCAGTGACAGCTACGAGGCTTTTTGTGTAGCGAACATGAAATGGGAGGGAAATGAAAAAATCAAAGAGGGAGAATTATTCATGGGAAATTGAGCACAGCTTCATTTCTCTGCATAAAAAATTAAGTAATGCTGAAAGAATTATACACTTACCCATAGGATTTATTTCTTCTGAGCCCTTTACCTTTTCTGGGATGTAAGTCCTCCAGCAGAGAGCCTTCTTGCTATGATTGTTGTTAATATTATTATTAAGAAGGTTATTATCATTTTATATCTCTCTGTTCCCTCTCCAACCATAAAATGTGTAGTGACACACTATTTCTAAGTATTGCAGTATCTTCTCTCCCTTTGAAGAACTTTGTAAATTCTGCATGCTTTCCTTCTGTTTGTCCTTCTTACCTACAGCTCTGTGCTATCCTGCAGTTTTATTTTGAGGTGGTAGGCCAGACCAGTTGAACCTTATATTATGCAGGAAAAACATTTTTCCCCTTCAAATTGCCAGTATTTTGCACATAGTGCCTTCTTCCAATCTCTCGACTGAGAAGTTTCAGTTTGTTCCCAAACTGAGACACTTCATTGGCAATGTGTTGTAATGCATTGAATTTATTTTACTGGCCTGACCTTATTCTTGACCTTTTTTCCCCTCTTGTCTTCTGCAAATGCAAATGATGCATGAATTGAAATCCTCTTAAGCCTGAACAGGGGAGGTAATTCTAAAATCAAGGAAGAAATTGGAACAGCAGAGCATATCTAGAACGTCTGATACAATGCCTTTTTTATTTTTCAGTCAGTTTGCTCCCAGGAAAACCTTTTTGTGGAAAACAGGTAAAAAATAGCTTTATTTTGTGTGTGTGTGCTAAACTTAGCTGTTTCTCTTAATTTTTTTTTGTCTATCCATAGTTCTATAGTTGTTTATCCTAATGTGAAGACTGTTGAGCAAATGTGCAGTCCATATTATCTGCAGTGGTTTCATGCTTTAAGAGGAGGTAATAGAGCTTGCCTTGCAGTATGGTATCTGAGCAGATAAAGTATTACTGCTGCTTTCCTGAGGCTTTTGCATTTCAGTTTAAAAAGCAGATTGTGGGAGAGAGTGGGGGCACCTAAGCTTTCATTTCAAATGACCGTTCTGTCTCTGGAGTGCCTTTAGAATTTAACTTATTGATCTTTAAAAAGCACTCTAGCAGTGGCTGGATGACGGTATTTATGAAACACCAGACTTGGGTGTCTGTTGTTTAACCTGCTCTCCTGTGGGACTGAGCAGCAGCATTGACATCACTTGTTGCTTGTGAAGGCTCACAAGTTCCACACAAGTTCCTGCTTTACTGCTGTAGTATACTAATGAGCTGGGGATATTTGAGCTCACTTTGCATTACTGCATGATAGTTATTGTGAATGTTATTTTTGTCATGTTCAATCCACTCAAAGCAAAAGGGAAGAGTAAATTGTGTTTGAGATCTACAAAATATGTAGTGTTGTCTCCATAACAGCCATAAAGTAGCTTAACTGTGTTTAAAATCTTAAAAATTGTGCACTTTTATGACAGATAAGGATTTTAACCAAAAGGGGGGAATTTAATTGGTGTTTGAGCAGTGCTGACCCAAGCCTATCCTGCACAGGTTTAAAAACTGTTTATCACCCCCTTGAATAAGGGGAGGCTCTCTCTCATAGTATTTTGTTCTCTGTCCATCCTTACGTCTGTCAGATACATTTATGGGTGAAGCTGTTCCCATAGAAAATGACTCCACAGTAATGGTACAAACCAGCTTTTCCAATGGACACTTCTGTAAATGGAATGAGGGAAGGCCCTCAGGAGATCATGACCACTGTCATCTAACCACCTCATATTCTGAGGGCCAAGAGTATTTCCTCAGCTGCTGCTTCTGTGTCGTGACTATGGAGATATGTTTTATCAAAATAAATTAAAATTCCGACAGAGGAACCTGTAAAGCCAAAAGCAGATGCTCCCATAAACCTGTTTTTCCCTCTCAAGGGAGATTGGGGCAACAAAGATGACACAGTTGTTCACACTTCCAAGTCAGCATGGAAGGCACTCAGAGGCTGCACTGCCAAGGGTAGGGTGGGTACCTTTATGGGATAAACCATGAGCTCCATAGCCCAACCTCCCCTGGTTTATGCATTCAATCCCACACCTGTGTGCAGGAGAATGTGGTCAGTTCTGGTATTTGCACATGGTTGGCTGTCCTTGAACCCGGGAGCTGACTGACCAGCCCAGTGTGAGGATGCATACCCAAGTGGAGACCAGTAAAAGGCCAGGTTGGAAATTGTACTGCCTGCACTGTTGCTGTCCTGAGGGAGACTTCAGCCGCGTTCTGCAGAACACTGCTTTTTCTTGCTGCATGCCCCACAGCCTTTGATCAGGTGAAGCACTTAAACTTGTACTTAGCTCCGTGCGCATGAGCAGTCCTGTTGATTGGCTGTGTTGAAAGTTAGGTGTGTGTTTAAGTGCTTTGCCTTTCTTTTTTGTCAGAGGATCTGAGCATTTCTCTGAGCTGCAAAGACTTCCAGGCGACTTAGCAAGTACTTAAAATTACATATGCAGTATTTTGCTGGCTTGCGTTTTTTGTGTTCTTATTAGGTGATATTTTTATGAATTTTCCTTTGGATGTAGATGTATGGTTCCTTAGCTTCTGCAAATTACCTTTCTCGGTAACAGGAAATGCTAAATTGGCCCTCAGCCTTGCTGGAGGATGTTTCTTATGTTCAGTTGACTGTGTACAGCTGTGGGAGAGGGAGGAGGGGGCATTTTTAGCCTTGGTTCTTTAAACTGAATCTAGCACAAATTGAAAACTGTATCTAGAAATCAAATAAAACTTTACAGATCAGATACATTTGAATTACCATGTTTTTTAGCATAATCTTTCTTTTCATTTTTCAGTAGGCTGTTGGAAGACAGTACCATATGCAATGATATGCATAAGAAAAGACAGCTGTTTAGGTTTGTATGAATTTTATTTAATATTTATTTCCCAGTGCATCCCACTTGTGATTCTATCTGTGTCCTTGCCAAGGCACACCTTGACCTGTGTGGGTAGGTCAGTTTGCTGGTTGGAAAGGAACATGGAGAACAGAGTTCTACCCCACTTTTCCTGTGTTCTCTGAATGAAGAGGTAATGGCAGAACGCTTTTCTTTGGGTCACTGCCTCAGGAACCACGTGAGATTTTCAGCTGCCTGGCTGCTCAGACTGTGACTATTTGGGAGAGACTGGAGAGACTCAGTTTTTCCTGGAGCATCTATGACAGGCACGTTTCATAGACTAGTGCCCAGACTGACCTTTTTTCCTTTTGTTAGTGTGTTAAAAGCTGAAGTAAAAGTACATTGAGGCAAAACTGATTGAAGTTCCTTTATCTGAAGAATCTGTGTTTTGAAACTTTTTTCTGTTAACTTTGCCTTCTCAACTCCTATTCCTTCCACACATTCAGATGCATCCCATATCCCAAAGACCATCCTAGGCCAACAGGAAATCAGTAAAAGTCAGTCCCTATTTTCATGGAGAGCAGTTCTACCAATTGACAGACTGAATCAGTGGAAGTCTGAATCTGGTGGTGACAATGTTCTTCTGAGAGTTTTAGAAAGGTTGTCTTCCCCCACCACAAGCTCTCACACGTTCATTTCAGATCAACCAGGCTGCTTTAAGAGTCAGTCAGCTGCCAAAAGTCTTAAGCAGAGGAGGCAGAAGGAATGGATGCTTTCAGAAGTGTGCCCTTCATCTATTAAGGCACGTGGACAGCAAGGCAGATATTTGCTAGATGTCTGTGTGCATTGGGGTTTGCATATGTCATTTCAAACCTGTATCATTTATATTACATAACTTTTCACTGTGAGGAGAAATGGATGTGTGAGGAGAAAATTTGATGTGTGGTTGCTGAGTCTGCATGTTATCACAGCAGCCACAGAGGAGATGGAGAGATTGCACCAGATAAGGGACAGTGCTGGAGCATCTGCTCCTGCAGCCCATGACCACAGGCAGCAGGCAAAAAAACTTCCTCCTTGCTGTGGGTTAGCCTTGATGACCTGAGAGTCTTGGACTGGGCATGCAGGACTTAGGCGGTGTCTACACACACACTCTTAATAGCTAATGTCTGAGTCTGGGGAACGAAAAGAAATTTTTTTGTAACCCAAAGCCACAGATAACAGGGATACAATAGCATTCTGTTTCTCTCCCTCTTTTTCACTAGAACATAAATAGAAGAGAATTGTTAATTTCTAAGCACAAGAGTACAAAAGAATCTGTAAATAATATACTTTGGGTTTTTTTCTTTCCAATTAAATCTTAAACAATGATTTATTTTTAAAATCTTTTTCCTTTTTTTGTGTTGTTGCTTCTGTGCTGTTTGTCTTCATGCCTTCCCACTGTGTGGGTCTAGCAAAGGTCAACAGGTTTATAGTGCTGATCACATCTGAGAGAAGCTCTGTTACAGGCGAGGAATGCAACAGCCTGATCCCATCTTTGACATGCTGGCTCCTTCATGTCCCAAGTGACACAACTCAGCAGGTTCTCCAAGTAAAAAGCAGGAACCAAGTTTACAAGGAAAAAGGAGACCAAAAAAAATTATATAGATACAGTCCCATCCTTTTGATTTTTAGAAACAGCTTTGAGCCTGCAAGCTATTGTACTGTAATATATGACAGAGGAGTGGAAAATATCTTTTAAAATCCTTCCAAATACAGTGTTATGAACATCACTTGGGATAACAGTCAAGGTGCACTAAGCCATGGTAGGCATTTTGGTTCTGTCATTTTAGCAGTACAATGCAAGTGGTTTACCATAAATAAGCCAAATTCTGATCACAGGATTGACTGTGTTATTGCTCACAGTACACTGCAACTGTTCAAGGACAGGCCGCCTCTACCCAGGAAATTTCATTATTTTTCTATGCAGAGTGGAAACAAAGTAAACTGACTTGTAGGTCTCTAAGTGAAGCATTAGCAGTGAAGAGATTGGGGTCACACTGAGAGGACACATGTTTGGGCAAGGCTTTGGATGAACTCACAAAGCTGATAATGACTGGGAGCAAGCTGCTATAGAATTAAGGATATGAAGAGAAAGGTAGAGTGCAGGTGAAGTTGGTGAGAGAAACATCACAGGGGATGGACAACAAAGTGAGAAGTGGTGAGGGGCTTGCTGAGGGAAGAGAACACTCAGTGGGCAACAGAAATGCTGCATTAGTGCTGCATAATACTGTTGTGTCAGCCCCATCTGGTAAAGTGCTCTGAGGAGGTATCCAAAAGGGGAGGGTGGTAAGTGCTGTGCATGTAAAAAGGTTGTAGCAGTGTTTACATGCTGAAGACAGATAAGTATGGGGGTCAAATCCCATTTCAAACCTGCTTCTGTAAAGGCAGAGTATTTTCTTTTTCTTTATTAGGGTTGCTGCAGGGTACCTGAAGATAGACTTTGCCTTGACATGGTTTTGTTTGTGTATAAATCTTTGTTTCATGATATCTGTAGGGGTAACAGAGACAGCATTGGGAAGACATCTGGCAGTCGACAGAGCAGTACAGAGAACGAATTGAAGTGGACAGACCACCAGAGGCCATGGAGCAGCACAGACTCGGACAGCTCAAATCGAAATTTGAAGCCAGCCATAACAAAGACAGCCAGTTTTGGTGGGATAACCGTCTTGACAAGAGGAGATAGCTCATCAAGCAACAGAAGTACCGGCAAACTGTCTAAAACAGGTAGCTAGTACTGTATTGGGTTCACAGTGCTTCTTGTTGTGTGGTGATAAATGGCTGTGCTGGTACTTGTCTGAGTATGGTCTGTCACAGAATGGTTTGGGTTGGAGGGGACATTCAGAGACCAGGTAGTCTGACCCTCATCGTTGGACTAGATGGCAAAATATATAAACAGTTGTGTTTCCTGTCTGCAGGAGATGTGTGTGTCCCTCTGTGGATGCTATTATCTGGGTACCTGCTCCTGAGTTTTTAGGAATCAAGAAAAAAATGCAGTGCATGGGGTTTGCAAATCATAGGAGAGGTAGGCTTTCCCTGGCATATAGTATGTGCACACCATACACGTACTGCACTTGCAGCCTGAAAAGATGGTACTCCTTTCAGAGGAAGCACAGATTTTACCTTTTTATTAATCTTAATATTTTTGAGTTCTGAATAATTAAATGTCAGATAGCTGAGGAGAAATACAGGAACATTTTGTTGTCATTGCTGGAGTGCACCCCATCTGTATTTTGGAGTACAGCCTCTGCCTTGGTGGTGGCACTTGAGGCTGTGGTGGACTCCACACAAACTCTCTATTTTCTTGTTTAGTTCCCATTAAACAAAAGCATCCTTTAAGGAGACTGTGAATCTGGCAGGAATTCTGCATTTATTTGCATTAACTTTAAGAGTACATTAACATATGAGTGAATCACAGGGTCTGGATCTAAGTAATTTCAAGCTATGCCATTAAGCTATTCTATTATACTTTAGGTTGAAAGTGCATAATAAATAACGAGGCCATCAGATGATTCCATCAGATTGGTTCATTTGATACCTATAGTACAGGACAAATGGTAATCAATATGTAGCACTTAGTGCTCTTTCAGGTTGAGAGTGTTTTATGGATGGTACTTAATTTACACCCAGCTTATCAAACCTGACTTGGTCAGATTTCACTCCTATCCCCCAAATTTTGTAGCTTTTGTGTGGTTCAGGATGCTGGGAAATGGAGTTTTTAGAATAAATAAATAAAGCCATTGACATAGTAATTACATTTTAGATCTCTGGAAGTTGAACATAGTTTAAAATTCTAGACAATCATAAAGTCACTTGAGTTGAAAAGACCTTTAAGGTCATCAAGTCCAAACATTAACATAACATGGTCAAGTGCACCCCTAAATCATGCTCCCAAGGGTCACGCTTACATGTGTTTTAAATATCTCCAGGGATGGTGACTCCGCCACTTCCCTGGAGAGTCTGTTACAATGCTTGACAATTTTTTCACTGAAGAAATTTTTTCCTAGTATCCAGCCTAAACATCCCCTCTAGAAACTTGAGGCCATTACTTCTCATCCTGTCACTTGTTTCCTGGAAGAAGAGAATGACCCCCACCTTACTACAACCGCCTTTAAGGTAGTTGTAGAGAGCAAAAATAACTCTTAGCCTCTAAGCCAGTTCTCTCAGCCTGATGTGGCTGAGGAGTGGCTACTCCTCATCAGACTTATGCTCCAGACCCATCACTGGCACATTGCCCTTCCCTGGACATGCTCCAAGCACCTCGGTGTCCTTCTTGTAGTGAGGGATCCAGAACTGGACACAGAATTCAAAGTGTGGCCTCATCAGTGCTGAGTACAGGGGCACAATCTGATACTGCCCTGATACTGCTGGCCACACTATTGTTGATACAGGCCAGGATGTCACTGGCCTTCTTGGCGATTATGCTGGCCCATACCCTGCTGGCTGATGGCCAACACCCTCAGGTCCTCTACATGGGGTTGTTGTGACCCAAGGGCAGGGTCTGGCACTTTGTCTCAATGAATGACAAAATTAGCCTCAACCCATTGCTTGTCCAGATTGTTCTGTAAAGCCTTTTTGCCCTCCAACAGATCAACACTCCCTCTCAGCTTGGTATCATCTGCAAACTTCCTGAGAGGACACATTTGATCCCCTTGTCCAGATCATGGATAAAGACATTAAACAGCACTGGCCCTAGGGAACACCACTTGTGATCAGCTTCCGACTGTGTGTAACTCCATTCACCCCCACTCTGGACCTGGCCATCAGCCAGGGTGAACTGTACACCCATCCGGGCGATGAGCAGCTAGATTTTCCAGGAGAGTGCTGTGAAAAACAGTTTTGAAAAACAGCTTTTCTGAAGTCCCTCATCCTTTCCCTCATCCACTAAATGGGTCACCTTTATGGGTCATAGGAGATTGGGTTGGTTAAGTAGGCCCTGCTTTTCATAAAGTCATGTTGGCCAGGCCCTTTTGCCTGGTTGTCCTGTACATGCCACGTAATGGCACTGAAGAAGATGATCTGCTCTGTAAGTTTTCTCACACCAAAGTTTTCTTAGTTCCCCACATGCTCCTTGCGGCTTTTCTTGTGGGTGGGCATCACATTTCCTAGCCTCCACTCAACTGGGACATCCCACTGGGACTGCTGATAGATGATGACAAGTGGCTCAGTGAGCACTTCCACCCTCTCCCTCAGAACCCTTGGGTGGATCCCATCTGACCTCATAGACTTGTGTGGGTCTAAGTGGTGAAGCACATCACTAACTTTGTCCTTGGGTTTTGGGGGCCTTTTTCTGCTCCCTGTCTCTGTCTTCTGGCTCTGGGGGCTGGGTACTCAGAGAACAGTCTGAATATTACAGGCTGAGGCAAAGAAGGCATTAAGTACCTCAGCCTTTTTCTCAATCTTTGTGACTGTTTCCCCCTCCAACCGATAAAGGATGGAGATCATATTTAGCCTTGCTTTTGTTGATAATATGTTTATAAAACTTTTTTGTTGTCTTTTACAGCAGTAGCCACATTAAGTTCTAGCTGAGCTTTGGCCTTTTCTAATTTTCTCCCTGCATAACCATTTCTTTTCCTGAGCCAGGGTGGCTGTGTTCCATGCTGGTTTGTCTTTTAGCACATGGTTACAACCTGCTCCTGTGCCTTTAAGATGTCCTTCTTGCAGAATGTCCAGCCTTCCTGGACCCCTTTATACTTCAGGACTGCCTCCTAAGGCCAAAGTCTCCCTCTGAAAGTCCAAGGCAGCCAATCTGCAGACCCCTCTCCCTACTTCTCTGAGAATTCAAAACTGTCTTTTTTGTGATCACTGTGCCCAATAAAACCTCCAACCATCACATCACCCACAAGTGATGTGGGTCCTTCTCTGTTCACAAAAACAGGCCCAGTGGGGCATCTTCCCTAGCTGGATCCCTCACCAGCTGTGCCTGGAAGTTATCTTCCACACACTCCAGGAACCTCTTAGACTTAGACTGTCTCCTCACTGCAGTGTCGTATTTCCAGAAGTCAGCTGGTAAGTCAAAGTCGTGTGCAAGAACAAGGGCTGGTGATTGTGAGACTTCTCCCGTCTGCTTATTGCATCTTATTGCATCTGCTTCTTCATCTTGCTTGGGTGATCTGTAACAAACTCCCGCCATTACATCTGCTTTGTAGGCATTTGCTCTGATTTCTACCCATAAACACACAACCCTTTCATCACCACTGTCAAGCTCTAGACAATCAAAACACTCTCTAGCATACAAGGCGTATCCCACCATCTATCCTTCGTTGTGTGTGCCTTCAGAGGCATTTCCAGCCATCCATTGCAGCCCTCCCCTTGTGAGAGTCATCCCATCATGTGATGGTAGCTGTGTCACAGCTATCCTGCAGTGCAGTTACTTCCAGCTCCTCCTGTTTTGTTACCCTTGCTGTGTGCATTGTGTAGATGCCCTTAAATTGAGTTACTGATCCTGCCCCCTTTTTGTGAGAACAAGCTGTAATTCCTACTGATCATTCTCAGGCACTTCTTTCATTTCTAACACATCAGTAACCTTTGTGTCTTCACTGCCACATGCATCTCCATCCCCTGCCTCCACTGGAATGTCAGACCAAAGAACCTCACTAGCACACCATCCCTTAAACACTGGCATGCTGCATTGCATCCCTTTCGCTTTTCAAATCTAATTTAAAGACCTGATAACTCCTCTGCAAAGATACTTTTCCCCCTTTGAGACAGGTGTACCCTGTCTGTCACCAGCAGGCCTGGTGTTCTGTAAACCAACCCGTGGTTAAAACCCCAAAAATTCTGTCAATGACACCAGGCTCAGAGTCTGTTCTTAATCTGTTGGCTCTTCCTTCATCAGTCCCTGCAACTGGAAGGGCAGAAGAGAGCACTACTTTTTCTCCTGATCCCTTAACCAATCATCCCAAGGCCTTGAAGTCTCTTGATTGCCCATGGATTTCTTGTTGGGACTGCATTGCTGCCTAACTGAAAAATCCGTAATGGATAATGAACTGAGAGCTGTATCAGAGTAAAAGGTTTTCTTTTCACATCTTTAACTCAGGCACTGAGGAGGCAGCAGACAACCCCAAGTGAGTCTAATCAGCATATTGGGCCTTCTGTTCCCTTCAGAAGCAAGTCTCCCATGACCATGACCCACCCTTTTTTCTATATGGAAGCAATTTTGATGCAGGGAGCAGTCTGAAGTAACCTCCAACCAAGTGAACTGCCATCCTTGCTGTTGTTTGGTCCACTTGCAAAGCCTCACATCTATTATCCCAGGGCACCTGAGGCAGTGAGATAATCACACCGGAGACCTGCCTGCTGTGCTGGGCAGCAACTTGTTGCCATTGCCCCTTGTCCCTTCATCCCTGTGTTCAGCCAGGTGGAGAGATGACAGAATCATGTGTTCTGTCTGCCTATGGGATCTGCCCCAGGGAAGGCAAGGTGCAATTTCAGTGTGTATGTCGTTTTGAAACTACACTCTAGAGTATTTTTTATTTGAATATAGGCTGGATAGGCTATACAGTGGGGCTTGAAGTATGGAATAGACCATGGTTTCACTTCCAGATTTCTTTGCCTCCCATGAATATTTGAATAGCATCAGAACTGAATTTGATGTGCAACAATTAAGGACGAGGCACAGGCTCCTGCTATACTTTTTTTTGTGTCATTCTGCCTTAAGTAGAGTGCAGGTAAATGTATTTCTCTGTAGCATTGTGTTGCAGAGGTGAAGAGCATTTAAAATGGTGTCAGGGAAATACAGTTTGGAGGAGACATCTAATTGCAAGGGCGATATTTTTAAGAATCCATTTTAGTGTTAAAATCAAGCATAGTAAAAAGGATGCACTTAGGAAATGTATTAAAGAAGAGACTTGTGAAGCATGCCAATACTTGTAAATGCATCTGCACCCTGTAGACACCAAACCCCAAATTGCTTTAAATTAAAGCTCTTAGAATACATTTTTAAGACATCAGTGATATTAAAATTCCATGTTCTTTTTTAAATGCTTTGACTTTTTTAAGGAATGCGTTTAAACTGGAAAGCTAGCCAAGGCACAAAAAGAACAAAAGAGAAACCAGATAAAAGGAAGTGGGGAAGAAGAGCAAGACTGGATGTCAAAACAAACAGACACCTTCAAAGCCAGGACACAAAGTCAAACAGTCAGCCTGAAAAAAGTCATAAGAGCTACTATCCTAATTACTATTTCTATCCTTCTCTCTAAAATGCTATTGAATGGCATTAAAGCGGAAAAGAATAACAATTCAAAAAACAATGGGGAAATATATCTTGATAAAGTGTTTTCCGTTCACCAAAAAAATGCTAAGTACATTCATACAGTAGTCCATGTGCTATTTGCATTTTCTAAGGTGTGTTACGTACCAAGTGATACTTGATTGTGAATGTTTTGCGTACTATTTTCATTACTTTCTGCTTTTGCCATAGTCAGCTCTGGTGTTCTGTAGTTCAGTAGACATTTAAAGGTTGGTCATGTTTTGATTTTGGGTGATTTTGTTTTGTTTTGGTTTCTCTCCTTGTCTTCACTACAGTAGTTGAAGAGGAATTGCAGAGGTGTTGCTACCCATGTTAGGCATGCTGCCCTGGTAGCATGCCAGAGTCGGCTAGGCACCAATTCTGTCCCAGTTCTCCTACAGAAAGACTTTTCTCTGAAGAGCTTTATGGTTCACAGTAATAAATTTAAAATATTTTTGTCTTGCATATAATTTGGATGAAATCAGTGTGAAATCATTAGTTGGTCAAAATGTTCTTCATTGGCTAAATGACGGAAAATATTTATGGTCTCTTTAAATGTGAAAATTATTCTCCCTATATATATGGCAGTCATCCAGAAGCATTGTTAAACACTCTTCCTGAGCATACGAGTATTAAAATTTTCAGGATTTTACAGAAGGCTCACAGCTGCTTTCAACAGGGTATACAGTGATGCAGTATTAACGCTGTAGCCTTTCCGGATCTTTTTTCGTATTGTCACCAAAATTACATGTTCTGCCCTAAACCTGTGATAAATCAGTAATTAATGGTATATAGGAAACAAGCAGGAGCTGAAGCACAGAAAGATGTTAGCCTCCCCTTAGGCTCACAGAGAGATCACAGAACATGCTGTTCTCTGCAGTAGAGTCCAGTAGTGTCAATTAGTCTTAGACTTTATTGTTTTCAGCTGCACAGGAATTGGAGCCTAGCAAAGGAATTATGTTACTTCATTTTTGAAAACTTCACAAAAGGGGCTGTTTGAAACCCATTACATGGTTATCTTATTGGTTCTGATGGTTATTTTCATGCACCTGTTGATCATTTAGAAAACCCTGTTATACTGAAAAGCACAGATTGTACAATGCAAATAAAATTTCCTTCTCTGTTATTCCATAGTTCAGTAGGTAAAAAGGGATGTTCTAAGCTATAATTCAATATCAAATGGGGAGTTAATAATTTAACAAATTTCAATCAGATTGCATTCCTACTACTTAGGACATCATACAAAATGTTGGTTTGTTTAGCTTTCTAGTAATACAGTAAACTTCCCAGGGTTTTCTAAGAGTGGTAAGTGAAATAGTTATCTCTGTAGGGGCACAATGATGTACATGTTCAGTCTGTAACACCCAAAAAGAGAAAATCTAGTGTATCAACTACCATGTTATTGTCACTGACACATTGCAACAGGTTTTAACATCATGAGGGAAGATGTGTTTCAAATAAATGTTCTATGCGTATCTACATATGTAGTTAAAGAATTGTTGGGAGGCTTAAAAGTTGCAGCTATTGCACCTTTAGCTTCTCTTAATGCATTTTCCATTCAGTGGAATGCACATCTGTCGGGGTGTATTTCTTTCCCCCTTAGCTGCAAAAAGCTGGTTGCGTTGGGGTATTAGCTGTGTTGATACAGATCTGTAGGGATCATTAGCTTCCTTGGCAGGGCTCCAAGTAATCGGAGACGCAGTCTAATCTCTCCTGTTAGGTGCTCATTGCTACTCCTGTTGGCAAAGGCATTTCAGTACATTACTGCAGGCATTTTAGTACATTAACCTTCCTTTGCTGTTTTGTTTGCTTGGTTTGTTGTTTAGGTTTTGGGGTTTCTTAAAGTGTCCTGTATATTATGTTTTTCCTCTGAGTTTTGGAACTGGATTTTTCCATCTTTATAATTTACTTGAATTAGGTATTAGCCTGATGAATCTTGTAAGTCCAGCAAAAACTGTCAGAATATTAATGTATGGGCAGCAGGTCACGAGCCAACTGCTTCCAGTCATAATCTTCCCACCGACTGTGCTGAAACATCAGTTTTATTTTTAGAAGTGCAGCTCAGAGAGAAATAATCATGTTCACATGAGCACATGCCATTTCATTAAAAAATCACTAAATACGTTGTTACATAGAGAAAGGCAAGTGACTTACAAAAGTAGCAAATAAATATTTCTAATCCAAGAATCTATATCCAAAACAAAAATACTTCCAGTGTTCCTGAAAATGATGATGGTCTAGAGTAAGCAGTGATAGTGCATAGATTTGAGAGTGTAGTTGATAAGAAAAGAGAAATTTGCCTTGGACTTGAAAGGTGAGATGAGCAGAGATGTTTAAAGTCATCAGATACTGAATGTTGATCCAAGGAAAATAGAGCAGGACATGTTGCATCACTCACTATTGCTTAGAATATTGGAAAGTTAATGGTACTTCCATGCTCTCCCTCTGTAAACCCTCTAAGCTATTAAGCATTTTTGGTGGTTTTTCTTTTTCTTTTTCTTTACAGCTCTTTGAACTTCTGTATCTCTCAGAATACTTAAAAAGTATATTAATGGAAAGTGATGAGAATGTGAAGGTTATTATTATCTCAACTGTGAAGCAGCAAGAAAATTATAGAATAATCTAGAAGAACTATCCATCATTACATGCTGAAAAAAAGAGGTTAGATTGTGTAATGGGGGCAAAAATCTCATTTAGTCCAAGTTCCTTTCAGAAGTCTTTTGCAAGACATCTTTTCATATGAATCTGAATAAAGTCAAATAGTTTATTTTTCCCCCTTTTTTACAGTACTGAATTCATTATAAAGTGGTTTCCCATTCCAAATTCAGGCAGCATGAAAACAGCTAATCAGAGCTACAAAGACAAGATTAATTGGTGTTAAATTCCAAATATTAGTGTTTGAATTTACTTGGCTTAATAGGTCTAGACTTAAAATTATAGGAAATAAGTTAAAATAATGGAACTAAATAAAGTAGATAATTCTTATACAATATAAATGAGGGCAAAATTGGTACAGCAGTAATTTATGGAATTTTTTTTCTTTTTTAAATTCAGAAAATTCTTGATATGGTTTTGTGACTTATTAGTGTTATTTCAAAATCACTAACTTGATCTACTGACATGGGAGAGCAGATCTTTCATCTTTTAAGGCAGACATTTCAAAGCTATCAGCTTGACCAATGTGTGGTGATATCCTCAAAGTATTTTGCACTGCTTCCATGTGATGAGTACACCTGAATTCATTGCAGTCCTCTGGCTTTTATCATTCAGAAGCTCGTGTAGATCAATACATAATTCTGCCCTAAGAACAGCAGAAAGGGAGGAAAGAAAAACCAAAACAATTGGATGTCAGAGCTGCAATCTTCTTTTGTGCCAATAGCGTTTCATTGGAATAGCACAAAAAGTGGAGAGAGTCTGAACTCAGGCTTGGTACTACTCACACACACGCTTAGAAATAATGGGAGGTTTAAGAAATCTCTTCACCACTACCATCTCCAGGCAGCTTCCTGACCTGTTGAATTCAAAAGGTGAAGGAAAAGAGGAGAAAGTAAGGCAAGAACTCAATGAAACAACATGAAGTGCATGTAGAAAGGCCAGGGAAATACAGCAAAGGACCTTGTAACTGATGTGGAAGGAAAATTGAACTCCAGCAGTTGCATTTACAGTTGCAAGGAAGATGCCAAATACTACTTGCAGCTTGATGATGATGGCCTCCAGGAATAGCTCTACAATTTGTAGAAACACAGGAATCTGAAATTATCTAACAAATAAAACTATTTCTTCAGGAATAATATTTCTAAATTTCTAACCTCAGTCTACAAGGAGAGGAAAAATATAGCAAGTAATACAACTTTGATGTTTTATTGAAAGACTTACTTAATGAAACCAAATAATTCTTTGTAAATCTCTATTACTTTCTTGATTAGATACCGGAGAAACAGATGTAGGGTCCTACTGGTGGCAAATAGTGCACAGCTCATAGAGAGGACTGTGTCTGTAGTGATTGCTGTATGAACCCAAAGTTTGAAGAAGATGGATAAAAAATGTGTGTTACACATCAACCTGCAGTAATCTGTGGAAAAATCCTCTGTTATGTAACAGGATGCTGGTGTGATTTCTTCAGAAGAAACCTCTTCTGCTCTCATTTCTCTAAATATGAGAAAATAAATGAATTTCAAATGAATTTCCATTCATTTGACGGAGAATGAATTTGAGGCTCTATGCAGTCTACTACAGGGTCCACCTGCAGTATCCCGTATCTGAAAGGATATAATTTGCCTCAAAGAGGTTTGCTAAACTGAAGTCTGAATTCTGTCCTTGCTTTTAGTCTATACCTGCAGATGAACACTATGGAGGTTAGATGCATAGACAGTGGACTCAAGTAAAATGAAAGAAGTTGCAATTAAAATATACTTTGCTCTGTGGAGTAAGCATCCATACCATCATGCTTTAGGGAAGCTTATCACCTGAGCCTTATGCTCTCAGAAATTCTTGTCTTTTTTCTGTGAAGCAAATTAAAATCTAATCAAGTAGTATCTCAGAAGTTTAAATATTATTTTTGAGGGTTAAAATGATATGTCTTCCCATTCTTCCAGGCACTAGTGTGCTTTAGCACAGTTGATTTATCTTGATTGATCAATTTTAATAGGTATGATGCTGAAAAACTAAAGTGGCAAAAGTCTTAGGTAATATCTCAGATAGCTTTAAGTTAATATGGATATTACACAGCTACCTTATGACTAGACTGATAACTCAGTTGCTGTTGCTTTACAGAGAATGTTAGATTATTTTTTTTTTGTGTTCCATTTTTGTTTGGTTTGGGTTTTTTTTTATTTATGAGCACTATGTTTAGTTTTTATGCCTTATGAACTGATACCTTGGCATTATAAATATCCTGAGGATTTTGTGTTCCTCCTTCATAAATATGTTTATTGGCTGGGGGAAGCCAATGTTGCATGAGGAAAGTGGGCTTTTGGATTGTGAAAATTACCACTGGGTACTGGGTTCAGTAGGGAGTGAAAATCCTGCTCCTACTAGCTGGACATGGAGTGATGCATGCCTTTACAGTCTGTGAAGGCTGTCCTTGTGTATGTACCCTATCTGATGGGGACTGGCATCCCTTGTAACCCCCCCTTCCTACTGTGGTTGTGTCTCCCTGTTAGGCTCAGAATCTTCCAGCAGTGCTGGCTCCTCAGGATCACTGTCACGAATACATCAGCCTCTCCAAAGTGCATCTCTCATCCCCGGGGTGACAGCCAATTCTTCAGGCAGCGTGTCCTACGCTGAGAATGGGATGAGTGGCCAGGTGGCCCCCAGCAACACCAGCTATATCATTCTTCCACTTGAAGCTGCAGGGATACCGCCTGGCAGTATCCTTCTCAACCCACACACAGGTCAGTACAGTTCCCTCCTGCCTGATTCTGCCCTTTGGTGTTTCTGATGTCAGCTGGTGAATCGGCAAATGTCTTGTTTCTAGACATATTTTTTTGGAGGCACTTTATGAGCAAATATACATTGAAATGATGTTGGGCAAATTGTTGTTTCCAAATGTGCAGGCAAAGATAGATTGGATTTCTGAGGCTGTTGTGGCATAGCTGGTGGGAAGTGATACAAAACACTCTTAATCCATCCCAGACAGGATATTCATCATTCAGCAGTCCTGGTGCTCCCTGGCTCTCAGTGAATCCTCTAAGATCCCCTTAGCATCAATAGGACAGATGCTCTTCTGTATATCTAAACATGTTGAGATATGGTGCAATCAAAATATAACATCACATTCTTAGAGATTGTGCTTAACAGCAGAACTTCAAAAGGCTTAAAGACTGCATTTGAATCTGCACTTCAGAATTAATTTTATATGAGCTGTATGATTAGCAATTGTATTTAAATTGTGAAGTTTGTGATAAGATAAAGATGTAGCTCTTATATTCCTGATAGTTTTCATCACTGCAACTCACAAATGGGGCACTTGCAAGCACCCAAGTGCTGTGGGCACTTCAGAAACGCTTCAGTTTGAACTTGAGTGCTTGATGAAAGCTTAAGGCAATTTGTTACCTCCTTGGTCTGGATGAAGTCTGGATCACGTTATGCTGTTACTCCCCACTGTATTGTACTATCAGTGTTAAGAAGGTTCAGGGAGTTTGAGGGTGTGGTGCTTCTTTGCTAATTTGGACTATTCCAGTGACCACGGCTAGCTGTGCTGTCAACCTTAGCTGAGTTATGCTGGGTTTAAAACAAGGAAGCCTGTAGTGAAATTTAGCTTCCATTATACTGAGAGCTGAGGTTTAAACTCCAAAATATTTTTTTCAAAGTCCTTCAAAGACATTCAGGAGCTTTTTTTGGGGATTTTTGTTTATAACTTGTGTTTTATGTGTATTATATCCCTGTGTGGTGGAAATGCTTAAAGCTTATTTGTGTGTCCACTACTGAGAATAATTTTTTTGGTCATAGTTCAGTCAAGGAGGTTGCAGCATTTAAGAAAAATACAGCCTTGGTAAACTCTCCAGCCAATCTTACCACAGATATTTATAGATGGTAATATCTGGGGCTGATCAAGATGTATCAGCATATTTAACATAGAGGAAGAGTTCTTGTTTGTTTAGATCAGAATGGGATACATTTAATAAGTTCTGTCCAGAGACGTGACTTAGTAACTTGCACAAACCTTTACTCTTTATATGTACTTTTTTCCAAGCTATTGCATTATTGACATGAGGGCCTATTACTGTCAGCAAGGAGAAGATCCATCTTATATTCATCTGCTCATTTCTGTTCTTTCTACTCAAAGGTAGTTGACAGTTCTATCTGCAACACTGAAATTTCTTGGTCAATACAGAAGACAACATTTTGTGTTCCACCATATGGTCCATTTCCATACAAAACTCATCAGGCCTAGGCAGGAGTCAACCATAATTTAGGTGATTACTGTGAAACAAATGAAAGGAAATGGTGCTGCTTGGAGCCCACAAACAGCTGAGAGATGCTGCTTGTTCCTGGCCAGGCTTGTTCCTTGGCTTGTTCCTGGCAAGGACAGAGACTGGAACTCACCACACTTGAAAGCAAGAAGAGCCATTAAGAGGAACATCTCCTACATCTATCTTGTCAATTTAGCAAATTGCAACAGTCAGATTTTTACCTGGAACACCTGGAAGGGAGTCTTTTTTTCTTCTGCTATAGGTATAATGCCTTTCAATACTGTCTCTAGACCAGAGCACCTTATCTTCCCTCCCTGCGTGCCTCTGTCTGCAGATGCATCATTGGGAAACCGTGTTTGTATGTTTAACATTCAGGGAGCAAGTATTTTTGTGTATATATTATTTTGTGTTTCTTTCAAACCTTGTGTTTCATTTCTGCAGCTCCCATGTAAATATATGCATAATAAAGTAATGGAGAGAGC
This sequence comes from Ploceus nigricollis, assembly GCA_013399945.1. NCBI lineage: Eukaryota > Metazoa > Chordata > Aves > Passeriformes > Ploceidae > Ploceus > Ploceus nigricollis. The sequence goes on from VXBC01005334.1 coordinate 846,951, forward strand.
AGATTCTTTTAAAACCTGAAATTCTTGTCTCACACTCCTAGCTTCATGCTGCTACCTCGTGCTGGAAGTCAGACTGTATTTTGGAATCTGCTGTGTTTTTCACATGCAGCAAAATACATGCTGCAAAATTGTCACTCTTTGGGCTCAGAATCTTTGCATCTTATTAGGGAAACATTACAAAAGAAGCTCCATGGGGAGGAGATTTTGATTGCTGGATGCTGTGATCGACTATCAAAGTGATGGATGCTGTCAGAAACAGAGACGAAGAGAAGACAGTTGAAAGAAAAGGAAAAAGGATCTTTGTTTCCTGTAATGAATAGATTTTCTTTCCCTATGTAATACTATTCTTTAGCTGTTTCTTCTCCTCTTGCAGAGTGGCTACTTCCAGTCTTTTTCTCTCTTTTGATCATAACACCGTGTCCTTTAAAGATCTTTCCTTCCTTTCACACTACATAGTCACTGACTGTGCAAGCCTCTAATGGCATCCAGAAATACTGTCAATTTTTTCCTCCTCTGATTATAACTCTGCTCCTTACCAGGTGTTGCAAATCCACACTTTCTTTTCCATACCTGCAGTTTCCTTTATTTTCTCTCCTCTGCTTTACCATTCTCCTTCCCCAGATAGTCAAGCTTCTTACTTGCTTTGGCAAAGAACCAGGTTATGTGGCCGTGCTCTCCATTTCACTTACTTCATCAGCTTGCTTTACCCTTTAAAGGATTCCTCTTGACACATTCTTCCTTAACCCCTCTGACAATTTAAGAGCATTTACTTTTCCTTCATACTCCTTGAAATGACATTGCAATCTTTGCCCTTCTATCAGGGCCACAGTTCATAACTTACAAATGTCTTCCCTGTTACCTTCTGATCTCTCCTTTTCATTTCTGATTTCAAGATTTCTTAATGAGAAGTCTTCTCTTTTTTTATCTTTAAAAGTGTTGCTGGGACTTTACACTTTCAGTTCTGCCATCTTTCATTAAGCCACAGGAAATGCTCTTTATTAGCTTCCCTTGAGCATCTGACACAGGTTTTGGGACTGTGTTTTCTTGCTCACTCAGTCTCCTAAAGTACTTCTGGGGTTTGAGATTCCCAAAGCTTGGGAGACCATGCCATAGTCACCCAGTGGGTTCACAGCAAGGATCAGGAAATCAGTAGACAGAACTGCCCCGTGCTTCTTCTCCACTCACTCATGACCTTTCTCAGCATGAATGTGGTGTTGAGTTCATCCAGAAACTTGATGCTTTAGAGAGAGAGATGACAAGGTTCTTCAGCCAGTGCTCTTCATGCATTTCTGACCGTGATTCATTGGAGGGAGAAACTAGAAGGCTGTGGAGTAGATAGAACAGGTAGAGATGCTTCATAGGATATAAATCAGAAGTTCATTATTTCACTGTTGCTCTAAGTCACTGAACTCCTCCAGATCTCCCTTTTTATCTCAGATATTCATGCTTTAGTTACCTACTTCAAAAGTTATCATATCATTGCTAAAATTACTTTTTTTTCCTCATGGAAGCATTTATAATTCCTTTGATTTACAGATTTATGATGGAAGTGAAAAGAGACCTGAGCTAATGGAAAATATTTTTCCTACTGAGAAATACCATTTCTTTTTTTGTTTTCAAGACAGTGACTTGGGTAAACTTTTTATCTTAAACAAATACTGTTTTTGCAAGGTTATTTCCCCCAGCTTAATTATCTGAAGCAAAATGAGCTCAATAACTTAGTAGAACTCTGAAAAGAATTTGTCTTGTATATAAGAGATTTTTAAATACACCTTAAGTGTTGCTTCCTTGAAAACTGGAGTGCTAGCTCCACTAAATAAGGTGCGGCTCTCAAAAGTACAGCTCTGTGTTATTAGAATGTGTAAGTAAATTAGTAACAAGTGTGGCTTTGGTTTTTTTCCTCTTTCTTACAAACCATATTGTTTCAGAAGTAGCTGTGTACATTTGACTGCTGTGTTGTGTTAGAGGAAAATGTAAGGGAACATTCTCTACCTTTGGAGTGTTTGCTCCAAAGTTCAATTTTAATGTTAATTGATTCATCATTGAATGATTTCAAGTAACCATAGCATCTGAATCATAGCCATAGTAACTTTCCACCCATTCCTTGGAAAATCATACTGCTGAAACAAATATCTGCTGTCTTGCCTGAAAAAAAAATAAAAGCTGTCTGATACTGTAATTACTGTAATGAGATATTGAGATTGATGAACACTTTACTCTTGTAGCAGGTCAGCTAAAGAGCGATCAGTTAAAGCAAAATTGTTTGCTTTCACACAGAAAACAGTATGTTCTTAAAAGTGTCCAGCAAGAGCCGGGCGTTTTGTTTCAGGTCAACCATTTGTAAATCCTGATGGGACACCGGCAATATACAATCCTCCCAGTGGCCAGCAGACAATGAGAAGCCAGGTGGTGGGACAGTCTCAGCAGCAGCCTTCACCCCAGCAGCCTCAGCAGGTTCAACAGCCACAGCAGCAAATGGCAAGTCATCTTGTCACACAGGTAGGTGTGGTGTCATTGGAAAAAAGAAGGAGCTCTTGGGGATGTGAAGAATGATCTAGAGGAAAGGAGGGAGGAATGCAGCTAGACCAAATATCAGGATGTTCTTTTCAGCATGGATAAAGCGGATGGAGAGAAAAGATTACATCTTCAATTTTATCTAAAGGATGATTTCATTTTCAAAATTACTGTTAAACATGTTGGTGCATATCTACATAAAATTAGTTTGAAAAATTCACCCATTAGTGGAAGCTGAACCATTCATTCTCAAACCAGTGCAATCTGTAATTCTCTCCAAAGAGCCAGGGACATTTCTCTTTTCACAACAGCGGGTTTGAGTCAAAGAATAAGGTACAAGAGCGCTACAAACCCTTTCATGTCCAGTTGTATTGGGCCCAATCTATGGGTGCTCTCCAAGCACCTTTGCCCCAGTTTGGTGGTTTTCTGCCGGCACCAATAGTCTGGCCATGATCCTGCTCTGGGCTAGAAGTTCTGGAGCTGCAGCAAGAAGAGCAATTTTGTTTGAGCACAGTGCAATGTTGGCTCTCTTGTCCCTGTGCTGGCTGTGGCATATGGCCAGATGTGGCTGAGCATGGGCAGCAGGGTTTGGGTCTGGTTCAAAGTTAATTTTGTGGATTGCATGCCTGTTCTCCCAGGGCAGAGCAGGCAGAGGGAACTATTCAAGCAAGAATCCTATATCCTGCTTAGTCACAGAGCAGCCAAGATCTACTGTGGTTCTTGTGTAGCTTTATAATTTGGCACAGCTTCATCCCAGGTTATGCAGAAATACAGTATTTTAATTCAGTGAAGTTGCTTTGATTTTACTGGGTTTGGACTTATATGGTTATGGCTCTTATTTCTTGATCTGGTCTTCACAGTTTTAGAGGACAGAGATAGTACCAAACCTGTAAGAAGTTATATGAGAGGTTAAAATGAAGGGAATACTAAAGCTATTCCAAGGTAATAGTGCTGTGGAAAATTGTTTTTTTCACTTAGATAAACATCTGCTCCAAGCTGATGGCCTGTCTGTTGGTAATTCACAGCCTGTTCTTTGTCATTTTTTTTAAACCCTTGTGTTCTCCCAAAGCAGCTTTACAATCATTATTCCTTTGCCTATGACACACTTGGAGTTAAATCAGTCACTAACAGTGAAATTCAAATATACCCTTATGCTATGCTGCTTTCCATTTCTATCTCTGTAAATTAAACGTGGAATCATAATTTGGCTTTGCCTCACATTATGAGTAAGAAGGTATAGCTCTGGCTATATTTAATCTAACAGCCATCAAATCCATGAAAAGAGGCAGAAATATCAGTAAGAAATAATTGTTTGGTATAAGGCTAAAATGAAGACTAAAATCACAATACTTGACCTCTTGTACTCAGGCTGGTGATGAGTCACTTGTATTTTCGGAGCTGTGTTTGAGATCTTTGTTCTCAATAACAGAGGTGGTCGTGATGGTACCTGTTATCTTTCTCTGGTGGAATTTATTGTCTTTCCCTTTGTTTGTTTTGCAGCCTGTTCAGACAATGCAGCCATCTTCTCAGTCGGTCCAATATCCAGCAGTTTCTTATCCTCCCCAGCATCTCCTGCCAGTCTCTCCAACACAGCAGTTTTCTGTGGTACTAAAGATTTCTTATTTCTTTTTCTTTCCTCGAAGTTGGAGGTGTGAGTATGTGTATCCAAGAGCCTCTGGGGAGCACTGCAACAGGTGTCCCACATGAGAACCCTGTCTAAATACCTGTTCACCTTTATGCTTTGGTACTGGCAGACATTTTGTATGAATGATTCCCACTGATTCTGGTTGCCTAACCTGAAGGGTGAAGTTACAGCAGGGCTCTCTACCTGCTTAGCAGACCCTCCAGAAAAATATTTCGTTGTGCCTGCTGGTAGGAGCTTATGTCTCCTCACTTAATGCCAAGTGACCTTAAATTGCTAACTTGAATAGTTGAGATTTGGGTTATTCCTCTTTCGTGTTCACAAAGACAGGAGAACAGACCTCAAGAAATCATTATTTTTTATTTTGTATTATTTTATCCATAGACTAAATCCACTGCCTGGATTTATTCCTTGGTGGTATCAGAGGACTTAGGAAGGAGAGTAGCAGTGAACCAGCTGCAGAAGGTGTGGTGTGCTGTACATCATGACAATGCACCAATGGACATGTATAATGAAAATAAATAGAGTGCTCTTCTGGAGTCTGATTCTGGCTTGGTGCTTACAGGGCTAAGATTATACTGTTCTGAAATGAAGCTGACATTTTAAAGAGACACTACAAGATTTTTTTTTTGTTATTTTTCTCTCTTGGTCTAGTAATCTTGTTTATGATTGATTTTTTTTCCCAACGTCACATAGTTAGAGTAAGATATGGAAACAAAGCTGAATGGATCCTTGCAGATAAAATAACATTATTAATGATTAGTAGATGAGTAATACCATTTATAGGAAAATAAGCACTCCATGCTGAAAAAAAGTTGCATATCTTAATGCTAATTCTCTTGAAAAGTCTGTTGCAGAAATATCAGCCACAAGAAAGTTAATAATTTTATTGGTTAGTTTAATAGTGAAACATCATCTGAATTACTATCTTCAATATACATTACATTATGCAAACACTATATAGATTATATGCGTTTGAAGATGTTTTTCTCTTTTGTGAAAATCTAGAGGCATTCCTGGCTCAGTGCAGTTTCTTGTAGAATCTGTTTGCAGTCATTTGCCATTCTGGTAATGAATATCCTAGCTTTTTAAAGGAACAGCTTCACAGAGACAACTCATGTGTCTGAATATGAATGTAGGATGATGGTAAAGTTAACAGCATTACTTCCATATACCACCTGATGATCTGTCAGTAGTGTTTAAAACATTGATCCATGACATCTACTCTCAGTTGTGAGGGTGAGTCTCTGTATGTGAGGGTAAGTCTCAGAAGTGCTTTCCACAAGGAAACTTTTCATTTTGTTTTGTTTTCGTTTTTAGCACATTTTGAAGTTCCCAGACATTAAATGCATTGTGCAGCATGGTTTTGGAGAATAAATGCCACAGGGCTGCAAACAATATTAAGAGGCTTCTTTTAAAAAATAGTATGGACGTTCTGAGCAAAAGGAATTTTTATCGTGCTTATTTCCTATCTGTAATCGGCATATTAGCACACGATGGATTTTAAGTTGAGTATTTAAAGGTCTTATGATATGGGCACAAATGAAGATGCCTAGAACCACACCCACATTGGTAAATCTTTGACCTTCACAGAATACACTTGAGAGCATTGAATAGTATTAGTCTTTTTGCAAGAATGAACAGATACAGTTCAGAATGCCTGTATTATTACTAGCATGTAATGAAGATTAGGTCCATTGACTTTCTATGGTACGTTTATCCTACCAAAGATTTATTTTTTTCTTTCCTCCTTCAATCAAATATAGAACTTGTTTCTCTCCAACACAGAGTAAAAAGCCTTGAAATAGCAACATTAGGCTTAGCCTTTTTTTTTTTACTTTCTTGGTGTTTACAACCTTGGATTTTCAAAGCAGTCCAAAAAGGGAATGATCTGCAGCTGAATCCTACTAAATTCCTCTTGGGACCAATTTGAAACACAGGTGAAATTACCAGCATGTGTTTGGCTGACAAATTCTGTATTTGAGGATAGAGGTATCCATCATGTTATTTTCATGCCCTTTACATTTAAAATGTCTTCTTTTGAGCACTGTAAAGTTCACTTGTCATTTTGTAATTAAAGGTGAGGGTGGCAGGGGGAAAGAGCCAAAATAATTGGCTTTTTTACCAAATGATGCCATTCACCTTGCCGTCTGGAAGTCTTTGTCAAAGCACTTATGGTGATTTTCATTTTAATTGCCTCCATTTTTGTAGATATCCTTGCAAAGTTTGGCATGGATCGGAGCTGAGTGATTTCTTTCCCCCCTCACACTCTGAACCTATTTTGTTTTGCTAACTCATGTGCCTGCCGCAGGCATTATGTCTATATCCTCTTCTCCTGCCTTCTGCCCCGCAGCGGGATGACATGACAGCGCAGTTTAACCAGATGAGCTTAAGTCGTCAGTCATCAGGAGACAACCCCGAGTCGCCTTCTGGCCCCGTGTACCCCTCGCCCATCCTGCAGCAGCCTGCCCAGCAGACAGGTTACATCATGGCCTCCCCGAGCCAGCAGCTTCCCCCAGGAGGCTTCACGGGTTCGGGACCACCGGTGTCCCAGCAGGTGCTGCAGCCGCCGCCGCCGCCGCAGGGCTTCGTGCAACAGCCACCGCCACCTGCTCAGGTAGGCAGAGCTTCCGCTGCCACGTGGGCACGGTGCCCTGTGTAACATCAGGGAAGGAATATAAATTCCAGATATTTTTTTTTCCCCTGGTAAAAGTTTAGCAGATCTTTAGGCAGCAGGATGCTTGCAAAGCCTCTATTGTTTCCTGGGTTTCATCATTTCCTTCCCTCTCCTTAAAATGTTTTCTGAACATATGTTCGTACTGCATGACACATCTGCACATGAATATGAAGGAGGAGGGTGAGTAAATGCCCACACTCCTTTTTCCCTGTGCATGTACCAAAAGAGCAAAATGCACATCAGCCCAGGTAGTCGTTAATCATATTTAATTGACTTGAACATGTGAGGTGTCACAGATCAGTAATTTTAACTGTCTTCCTGAAGACTGATTATGTTTTACTGTTCACTACCAAACATCTCTGCTTGTCTCCTGGGTACCTTTACAGAATATTGAAAGTGATTACTGTCAAGAAGTAAAATGCACAGATGACTTTCTGGCCAATTTTCAAGGCATACACATTAAGAAGACAAATTTCTTTATCCAATTATAAATAACTTCATTTAAATTCTACTTCAAATGGTATTAATAGCATTTCTCTTGTTTTCATTTTATCCTTTGGCAGAAAAAAAAGTAAAAATAAAGTTAAAAACTCCACCATTTCTTTTAATGTAACTTCATTGTAAACCTTATTGGAAGCAGTTGTTTGGTTGGTTGGTTTTTGCTTACTGCTTCTCACTGAAAATTTCCACTTGTGCTTATTAATGGAATTCAGTATTGACATAGGAATGAAGAATTTTTACTGTTACAGTGTTTTAAGTGGGCTAAGGACCTAGTTAATTAGATCACTAATTAACAGTAAAAGAAATCTGAGGACTACTGGATGCTGACATTGCATAGAGGACTGTGCAATCCATAATTTCTGTGGTTAAAAAATGTGCAGCTATTTTTTCTGAAAGAAGGCTTGGCAAAAACAAGTTTAAAGGAGCTGAAATTCAATATAATGTGATTTCTTTTACAAAAAATTGAAAATACTGCTAGAAAAATATTGCTAGGAAAATATTTCACTGTTTGCCAAATGTAGCAGGTTTGGTGGTTTTTTAAAATTTGGGAGAAAAAAATGGCCTAAGGAGCAAAATTCCCTGCTGAATCCATCTTCCCATTTAGATTGTGTCTCCTAGTAGAGGCTGTCCGGGCTTTAGTCCTCGTGTACCACCCCCAGGTGTCCTCAATGTTTTCCAGCATCATTTAATCCAGCCTCACAGCACTTCTAGTGAACCAGGTTAATGTGAGCACCTCCATGTTGCAGGCTGCCACCACAGCAGGCACTTATGTTTCCCAGCTCTGCCAGCCAGGGTTTGCTGTGGGAGCTGAGTGGGCTGCAGGATGGTGCTGCCTGTCCTGACAGGGACCCCCCCACCACCTCCTCAGCCCCTCGAGCGAGGCCAGATGTTCAGCTTGCCCTGGGGTCTCTGTTAGACCCACCTTGGCTGGTGTTGCATAGGCTGCTTTGGGTGGGTTTGCCCGCTGCTCCTGCCCCTGGCTGAGCCTTGCTGTGGGAGCATTGGATTTCACCCCTGCATGCACAGCAGGGCACAGGGTTTTCACTCAGCACAGTGCAATGTTACTTGGTGAAGCTCTTTTCCAAGTTAATCCTTGTACTGGTGCTACTTAGAGGCAGATTAACTTTTTCACAGGCCAAGTGATGAGGAGGTGCCTTTTCATGTACAGGCTGATGTAGGACCAGTACAGTACTGGTATGTCTAATGGTCCCTGTGTCTCTGTCCATTCCCCAACTGCTTTGCTCCTATAGTTTAACACAGTGGAAAGTTATTGACAGCAGAAAAATATCCTTTGGCTTTGCAACAACTTCAGTTATTTCACTGTGGAATGGTTTGTCCTTGGGGGGAAGTGTAGAAAGGTGAGAAATTCAGTGCTGTCAGCTTCCTCTAATTCTGCAGATAACATCCATCTCCAGCTTGTTGCTGTTCCAAAAAATCCTTGTCAGATACACGTGGAAGAGGGCATGGTAGGGTTTAGTGTCTGCTGCCCATGCCCCTATCCCTTGAGCATAGTGGCCTTGTTCTGCCAGAAGGGAGAGAGGGCAACCACTCTGTTCATCTGCATGCTTCTGATTCACATTTCAAGTTTTTATACATTCACTTCAGTCCTAGAAAGTTGTTTGGATACTACATGCAGCACATGTACGGCAAATAGGGGATCCCTCTTATAAAGAATAAGACTGAATCCCTAGGAAATAGTAGTTCTTCTGCCCTGAGAGCTTAGCTTTCTGTACACAGTAGGAAGATCCCAAATACTTATCCTGCCCATGGCACAGCTTCACTGTGGCAGTGGCTATTGTCAGTCTGAGTCAGCTTTGTTACTCCTCAGGGCTTAGATGCAATGGTAAGGCTGCTCTCAGACACCATAGCAGGTGGTCTGAGGCAGGCTCTGAGAAAAAAAGAAAGCAATAAAGATGGTAATGAAAGCAAAACATTATGTGATGCATTAATCAATGCAATGCAATCAATGTAAAAGCACTTTTGTATCTTAAATGTTGCTATTGAATTTATACCAGTATAAAAGAGGCATGACTTTAATGGCTAATTAGTTCCTGTAAATGCACTGCTGATAAGGTTGGCTGTGATACCCTCTATGCTGTTGGAAAATAGCACTGAAAACTTGGGTGGAGATCTTGTGAGTATGATAATTTCCTTTGGGAGCTGAAAGGAGGAGAAAGAAATGCTTCAAACCTACACACCCAATGGTACTGCATTTAAATTACTAGCTTTTCTATTAATGTTCAGTTATGTGGCTCCACAGCTGCTCTCCAAGATTCTTTCTCCCAGTCTGTATTAAAGCAGAAGCAGACTGAATTTGAAATGACATGCCTAAGAAGTGGTGAAAGAAACCTTTGGGTTTCTTTTTGCTTCTTCTTTCATCACAGGTATCCCCCAGCTTGTCAACAAAGTCATAATTTAATAAATGAAAATAAGGATTTCTCTTTGTTCAGCCAATTACAAAAAAAACAAAAAAAAAAACCAAAAAAAAAAAACCCAAAAAAAAGCAACAACCAAAAAACCAACCCAAATCCCAAACATTACCTGGGGTTTTCTGAAAGGGATTTTTAGCAGCAAATGCCTGTTTGCTTTCTGTCATTAATATGGAACATATATATCTTTGTTTTCTTTATTTTCAATTTTCTTCTCTGTCTGATAGTTTTTCTGTAGCGCTTATGGACCAAACACTTTAACAGGGGTCCGCATTCTGCTTTGTAGTACTTTATCAATGGTGCTTGTCTTTGCCTCTGCAAATGAAGAAGTGGAAAAAATATTAATATTATGTCAATGGGAAGGGATATCCTCCCTGAAAAGTTATTTTCACCTCTGACTCATTCTGGAAGGTATATTAGCAAAATTATATCCAAAAGTGAGATGGCATGAATTCTTGGAGAGGCCTGGAGATGTAATTAACATGTTGAGGGATTTTTCACCTGAATTAATTTTGTGTCATCATTAATTTTGTGTCATCTTTAATCATCTGTCTCTTTGCAGAAGCCCTCTCCTTGAGAGTCTGTAATGACCCTAAGACAAAATCTTTATTCATAGCATATCTCCTCTAGGAAACTTGCTATGAAGAAGGTTGGGGAGTCACTGCAAATGAGCAGGGCTTTCCTTGATGATCTTTGAAAATTATAATGGAGGACATCTTACAAGGCATTATTTTTTGTTACCTGCTACTGTAATTATTATGGAGGGGTCAGGGGGGAAGAGAACAGACCTTGGAGAATGACTGATCACTGTCAGTTAGATATTGGGAAGAAATGGCACCTTCATGTGTCCATGTATCACTGGAGTTTCTCTTGTCCTTTTCACTCCCATTCATGTGACTGTATGAGTTGCATTAGCAATGGTGTCAGCAGCTGGATGGAGGTGCTAGTCCAAACCTGTCTGGATATCAGCAGTGTTAAGAGAAGGTAGAGTACCAGTCTGATGGCTGAGTCAAGCCAGTAGAGAGACAGTTTATGAAAGTAAAATCATCCTGAAGTATGTGTGGACTCCTGACCCTGCCACGAGGAAATAAACAAGGTACCAGTGAATTTCATGGATGCTGCTGGAGAACAGTCAGAGAGACACCCAGCCTCATAATGGCTCCAGGCTGTATGTGCACAGAACACAGCAGAAAACCACTGCTGCACTGAGTCTCTGCACATCATGTGGGGACAAAGCACATTAGAAAGAGGAGAAAGTAATGTCTGACTGTGCCATTTAATGAGTGTCTCTGAAATGACATGCCCAGTCCTGTTACAATTTAAGTTAAAGTATTGTATAGGAGAGAAAAATTAGAATGCAGTGGAATGGTCAGCCTACAAACAAGGTAATTATTAAAAATCATACTAAAAAATTATTTTTCACAGTGTCAAGGATTAAGATCAGAAAACTATGCTTTTAGACTAAAGAGGGTGGCATTTATTTAGGTTATAGTCTTAGAAGTGCATTTTTTTGGTAAGTTTCTTTTAGTTTTAGGGCAACCATACAGCTTCATTGGCATGCTTATTAGTGCCATGGAAACCTTTTGGTTCTGTAAATAAAATGTCTTACAAGCAAAAGGTTGAAGGTTGGATTGTGCATTTCACATGGGAATGCAACTCAAGTATAATTTGGCATGTTAGTTGGCTGCTACAGAAATGTCATGTTTTTTGTTGAAGAGCCCATAAGTAAACATTTTAGTAACACTCATGTGATGAGAAACTAAAAAATTCAAGAGGATCAGAGCAGATGATGTAAGTGATACTTGTTATCTCTGAGCCCTCTAATTCAACTGTTCACCAAAGAAGAATCAGAAAGGAAAAATAACATTTCAACTACTGACACAGAGATGTACTCAAGATAAATGAGAATGGATCCTTCCAAGCCCCTCAAGCATAAAAGACCTATTTTAAATCATGTCTGTATTTTACACCAAGCCCTTCTTTTAATGTGTGAGCTTTTAAAAAACAAACAAACCTGACCCCTCCACCAAACAAAAAATGAGCTAACAAAACCAAAAACAGCAAAACATACACACACAAAAAACCAAAACAACTAAACCCTTCAAAAGCCAAACCTCTTGTTTTCATGTCGTGTGTGCATGACTACTGTTTAATTCTTCTATTAATCTTTATAAGTGAAATAATTTTTTTTTATCCTTCTACTACTAACATTTTTTTCATGCTGATAGATTGCACTCTCATAAACTTTTAAGTGCGTTGCATAACAAATGTACTCCAATGAATTGAGAAAACGAGAGCAAGGGAGACAGCCCTTTGACTAATGCTGAGGTTTTATGTGTGTGGTAAAAATGAAGAAGTGTATTCTTCAGTTTATATACTTGTGCTCAGCATGTTCAACTATAAACCTGACTTCAAATCTTAGATTCTTCAGGTTATGTTTTAAGGTTAATACCTATAGAATCATTTCCAAAGAGATAATTCTCATTGTTGTCAAATGCTCATGTTATTTTAAATACCTAGGGGCTTGTATGCACTGGAAAATGAGGAAGTTGAGGGTAGATAAAATAAATCCTTTAAGTGAGATTAAGCTTCTGGCAGGATAAATGAGAGTATTTCCACAGGGGTTTAATATTCTTTAGTTTGTAGAATATGTTAATAGAAAATAAAATATATTTGAAAGAATGTCTTTTCTGTTCCCCTCCTCCAAGACTGGATCAAATATTTGCATTGACTTGACTTAGAGTGGGTCTCCTCATTTCTTTCAAGCCTCCTGTAGCAGAGTGTTGCTGAGAACAATCAGCTGTCCACGAGATGAGTTTATCACACTAAACTTTCCACAGTTTATACTGCTTAAAGAATGATTTTGTGCCTTAAATGTGTGGGCCCACTTTCCTATTCTTTGTGGCTTTTCTTTGCAGAGAAACAAATTCATAACAGTGGTGTCCATTCTACAAAGGCATTTTTGTTTTGTTACATTAATCACTAACAAAACAAATGGCACGAGAGCAGGCACTCGCCATTAAGTGTCGCTTAGCATTGTCTGGAGGGAGGGTAGCTTACAACATTTTCCAGTCAAAACCTTGTTTTTCTCATACTTGTTTGACTCAGGCTGATATAAGCGGGGGGGGGAGCAATTATTTGAAAAGAAAATTAATGGACCTTGAAGAACGGATGGGTGTTCAGCCTCTTGATTGACAGATACTGTTGACTGTCAGTTGGTCTGCAGGGTTAACTTCACCAACACCACTCAGTCCAGCTTTGTTAATCCTAATCTTTCTCCCACCACAGTTACCCATTCAGCAGGCTTCTACTTGCCCGAGTAGCAATCCATAGCTTATTCTTGTCCAGTCTTTTGTGTCTATGCCATTTTTTTTTTCCTCATCTGAGACTGGAAATTTCCCAAGGAAAATTTCTGATCTCTCTTATGATGTCCTAGCAGTAGTTACCTCTATTCCTCTATTCTGCTAACTAGTGTTATGATCAAATTGAATGATCTATATCAGGAATATTTCTTCCATGCAAATAAAAGTGGCAAAAATAGTTCTTGTTTTTGCATGAAAAAAATAAAAGCATTTGGTCTGACTCTGTGCATATGTCTATGTAGGATAAACGCTATGCACAAAGTGAGAAAAAAATTGTATGATTTATTAAGAAATGCTGACTTCTGTGGCAGAAGTTGAGAGAGAATCAATGTTCTCCCAAGCCTGTGTCCCTCTGCAGTCTGTTCATGCCATACATTGTGAAACTCTATCAGATGCCTACAGTATCCCTGACAGCTGAAAATGAAAAATTTTGAGTGCTTTGAACTTGTGAAGGGTCAGTTGAAAGCTCAAATGTCTCAGTGACAGTGGTGTGGCATGTATAGGAAAAATCTTTTGCTTCAGTCACCCTCAAACTTTCACATTCACCTGTGTGATAAGGAAAGCTAGTACACGTTTCTCTGAAATGACTATAATAATGGAAGAAAAAAGAAGTCCATCTAGCAGAACTTGCTGACTTAATGCCTATCCTCAGCTCCTGCAAGAAAACAGCTATGATTATGTTTTGAACTGTAATTGTTTTCACAACAAGAGCAAGAAAGGCTTTAGAGGGAAATGTTCATGTAAGGAGGGATGTACATGTTAAACAGAAGCATCAATCTGGTAATTTCCTTTCAAGTGTTAGGGGTGCACACACTCAATCTTGCTCTCCACCTTGTTTCTACATATTTGTACTCCAGGCCATTCCTTGCTTTGACTGGACCATTTTCTCCAGAGTTCCTTTAATGGTTCAACATGCTGTCTGTATGAGTTATGTTGATACAGAAGGTGTTGTTTGTGTCTATTCTTCTGCAGCTTTGGATATGTTACTCTGATAAAATGTTACTGTGATATTTTTTCTTTGGTATATACATGTAGCTTTTTATGAATCCTATATTTTTTTTTCTCTTTCAATTAAAATTCTTTTTTTTTCCTATTTCTTAAAGTATCTGAAAATAAATGTGGGCACTGATATTCCTTTTCCTAGCACGGCTGAAAGCAAGCAGCAATTCTTGAAGAGACAGGAAGCAAACATCTTCTCTTGATTGCCATTACCACTAATATGCTTGATTTGAACTTCTGCTCCCCCTCCCTGTTTTGTTCTATTTTATGAATCTTTGATCTCTAGAGTTTACTGTTCTCTTTCTTTGCAGATGCCAGTGTATTATTACCCATCTGGTCAGTACCCTACCTCAACAACTCAGCAGTACAGACCCATTGCCTCAGTTCAGTACAACGCACAGCGGAGTCAACAGATCCCCCAGACTGCCCAGCAAGCAGGTATGTACATCTGGTACTCATTTCTTCAGTTGCTTGCAGTGCCTTTGCAGGTGAAACCTGTTGTTTGTGTTCTAATTGAACAGCAGAGGAGAAAGCCGGTTGCTGTTCTGTTTGAAAATACAGTGAAATTAGAAAGTGATAAACCTTCTGCTTGGACGTCCCAAGCAATGGAAGAGCAGGGGTTGCATCCTCCATCCCTGCTGTCCTGCATGCAGTGCTTCTGTGTCCTCAGTGTCCATGCTCCAAGTGGCTGGGCACAGAGAGAGCTGAGAGGGAGCTGGTGGGAGCAGTCACACTGCACATTCAAGCCAACCATTGTTGTTGCCCTCCATCATGGGAGTGTTTGTACTGCCCTGCGTGGAGGACAGGTCTGCAGTGATGCAGAAGGGGCCAGATGTTCTCCACCACCTTGTGCTGTCCCTGGGCCCGAGGAGCAGCAGGGCTGTGTGTGGTTGGTGGCCGCCAGGACCGGCTGCCCGCAGCGCCGTGCGGCTGGAAGGGGGGCCGTTACACTGTAAGAGAGTGAGTAGCAGGTCTCACAGTGAACCGGTCTCTTTTCCTGCTGTGTCATGCCACTCCGGATGACTCCAGAGTAAGAGGGACAGAGGGGGAGCTGGGCTGGTGTGTGTCGGGAGAGAGCAGGAATTGTGGTTGTCAAGGAGTCATTGCATTTCAAGGGAATAAACAATTCTGGTGTTTGAGATTTTATTTATTTATTTCCTGTCTGTTTCTTTAGTGCACACCTTCCCTCATAGGGTGTCTCAAGCAGTAACTCCAGGCGTAGGGGGAGGAGGTGGAGGGGTGGGTTTTGTTTTTCCAGATGTGCCAGGTAGAGCAAAGCATTCATCATTCAATCTCAGTTTGGCAGAAACCCTTTAGAATGGCAAAGCAGATTCCCTGCAATAGCCTTGATTTGGAAGTCATTTAAGATGCAAGTCAAGAGCCCAGACATGAGATGTGAACAAGACTTATGGGGTCATCCAGCTTGTCAACCTATCTCTGTAATGTGACTGCTGGCAATTTTGTTCCACTCTCTCAGGCGTTCAGGGAGACAAAGACATAGCAAACACAGCTATAACTAAGCAATTCATTACTTTTTTTTTAATGCTGTTCTGTGTTCTAATAAAATTGGTGACATTTTGGTCAGTGTCAGTGGTGACTGACTGTGTCTGCTTTCATACCTTCCTATTATACATTCCTGAGAGAGAAGAGGGTGAAGTATTGCACAAAGGTCATCTGTCTCTTCTAGCTTCTCCTGCCTGACAGTCTGGTACCATATTTATTATCTCTACATAGTGGATCCTTGAAACAAAGTGCAAATCAACTTAGATGACATTATCTGGCTCTACTGTGTTGTTATAAAACCATATTTATCAGTTTAATGCTGCATCCATAGCCTAGTGGAGATTATGGTAAGTGATATGCACAAGAGATGGTCTGACATACCAATGATGTTCTGGAGAAGATCCAGCTGTGTGAAAATCCTAGTTTTAAAGATATATTGTAGCACAGGAGCTGTTGAGTGCGGACAATGCAGAGATGCAAATGCTAATTTTGTTTCAGTGTTTACTTCATCGTTTTCCTTACATATTTGGAAAACACGAGTCAAGGAGTTTGTGTAAAATCTCTAGCGCATCAGTCTTTCCCTGCAATTCGCTCTTTCAGCTGCCTGCTCAGTTGGAGGCATTATTTTTATCTCTTGTTTAAAAATGAAAACATTGTGTCTACAGTTTAGACTCCCTGCTGTGGTGATGATTTTAAGTGTTTAGCTATTCTCAGATCTTGAGACATGTCTGAGAACAATTTTGCAAGCTAGTTCATCCCTTTGGCCTCTGATACATCCTTTTCCCTAGTCATGGTCCCAGCGTGTGGTAAAGTGTGACAGGAAGCAGATTGCAGTTCCCTACAGATCTTGTTTTGGGGGGATGTAAGAATCGTTCAGATATACGTTCCACTGCATCTCTTGGTATTTGGGAAACAAATAGCTGTGTATGACCAGAAAATAAGTGTTTCAGACTTCCATTTTCCTTCTCACACAGACTTAGCTTCAGATCAGCACGTGAGGAGCCAGGGATAACAAGGGGCCGAAACAAGAAGATATGACGGAAATTAGTGTTTGTGAAACAGAGTGTAGTACAGGAATACTGAGGATGGGAAGGGTGAACAGATGGGAAGGAGGTAGATGAAAAGATGACTTCTGAAATGGTTTCCCCAAAGACCTCGCGTCACTTGCTGCTGCTTCGGAGAGAGGACGGCTGCAGTGCAGGCAGGCCCATGGGAGCCCAGCTGGCTGCCTGGACCTGCTGGTTGGCTCCTACGGCAGAGCGAGCAAGGAGGCAACCTCAGCCTGGCAGCTCAGGAAATATTTTATGAAAAGTGTGCCTGCCTGGAGGAGCTTTTGGAAGCTTTCAAAGCAACAACAAGGAGTTCAGATCTTACTTCCCCTACTTTGGGATGCAGAGGTCAAAGTTTCATCTAATGTTAGCAATTTGTTTTCATTTTTGTTAGAAGAGGTCTCTTCAGGATGAAGCGATATTGATGACTTTTACAGCAAACAGCTAGAGTAAAATGTCTGCACAGCATCTGTGGTGGCTGAGGGAGCCTGTACTCTCTCGTGGCTCTGGAAGGATAGCAATATTGAGTTAAAATGGCTCCAGGGCAGAAAAAAGGATGTGCTCACCTAAAATTAGATTAGAGCTCTGGCAGCAATAAATCATTTGGAGAGAAGGCTGAAAACATTTTGTGTGTTTATTTACCTTTTTTATTTTTATTTGCCTAAGTGCTGGCTTATGTGAGAACCTAAGTGACCCATTTCTAGCAGAAGCCTAGTACAGTGTCCTCCATGAAGATTTTCATACAAACGTCTGCCATTTGAATTATGTTCATTTCTGTTCAAGCCAAAATGTGATATCACTGTAAACAGAAACACTTTTGTTTCACTCATGCCATTGTTGGTCTTCTTCATTATGCTTTTTCTGCACCATATTCGTGTTCAGAGCTGCTCAGTGCCAAGTTTTTCAAAGTGTTGCCACTGGATGGGGCCAGGGTTGAGCTGGTATCTGTCACACCATGGCATACGTACAACGTCATAGGTGGATTCTTGAGGTGTGTTCAGGCAGGTATTCTCAAAAACAGTGTGCTCATTTTTCAAACCATTTGGGTATGTTGTTGTTTCCATTTCTGCACTCTGTAACAGGTGATACTGTGGAGTGCCCAGTTTTGTAAGCACATGGAAGAAAATATTGTTTCTGTATTTGCATCTAGCAGTACTCTGTAAATTGCATGTCTGGCATCATCAGTATTTCATTCTTCAGTAATTATCTCTATTTTGATAGACTGATCCTAGTTACTGTCTGAGTAGAAAAATAGAGCTGTATTGATGATAAATCAGTAATTATTTCTATTTTGTCATGACAGAAGAAGTTAGCAATGTGTTATTTTATATCTGTGTCTCTATTTTCTCCTATTTTAGCAAATGCTGAGCACTTTGAGGATTTTTTATCTCTGAAGTGCTTCATAAGTATAAGCTAGATAAATACATGAGTATTATCTTCGGATATGCAACTGTTCTTATTGCTGTTCACAAATGAACAAGCTGCAACAAATTACATTATTTTTTCCTTCTCTGGTTCATTGTTGTATGTTTGCCTCATGTTCCAGATAATTTCAGAGTGCTACAGAAATTTTATGGATAAAATAATATTTATCTTCTTGCTTGGGCCTAGTTCTAAGAGGCTGTTAGCGTGATTTATCACGCAGTTGTAAGGTAAATGTCTGTGGAATGTGTTTTGCGTCAGCAATGAAATAATCTTTTGAGGAGATTAAAGCTAAGATCTATGGTACTTTGATAGTAAGTTTTCCTGCCAAAACTTTACACTATAGTGTTTCCAGACAAAATAAGATGCTATTTGACATAATTTGTTGTTCTCTAATTCTGGCAATTAATAAATGTAATGATGTTAGGATTTCTCATACATTCAAGAATCAACAAATAATGCCATTATAACCTGTTTCAGGGCCCAGATATCATGAGAAGATTCAGCATAGGAAATCTCTCTATTTTTTTTCCTAAAAGCAACAAAATTGTTTGTGTACAGTAGGCAAAGAATGTCCTTATGTGAGGAAAGTGTATATCTGAATACTGTCTGGATGTACAATCCTTTCTTAACCAGTGTTCATGGATCTTCTGTAAACAGCAAGTGTTTGTCTTGAAGAAAAGGTTCCTGATGGAGAGCAGTATTATAAGCCTTTAAAGCTTCCAGTAAAGTAGAAGAGGTAATTGTCTGTTAAATGCATCTCTGAAACAAATTTTAAGTGAAGACAAAATGTACCTTAACAGAGTCCATAAATTTGTTTAGGTAGGAATCAGAGTCAAATAGACAATGAAATACTGAATTTTTGCTTAATTTAATCATTTCAGTGTCAGCATAATTGAAGAGTGTTAACTTCAAGCCTCTTTTATCCTCTTTGTCTTCTGAAAGCATTTGTCACTATAAACTGATACTTAGTGGGAAACAAAATGGGGGAAGGGAAATGTGCAGCACTAAAAAAAATTGGTTTGTTATTATGGTCATTAGAGAACCTTATAAAGAAAGATTGCTGCTTTCTACCTTCATTAGCAACCTGACAGGAGCTCATGGTCCATGATGGATTTGTTTGCATAATTCTGTCCATAATTTCACTGCTTATATAAACATAAACAACTTCAATTTTTAAGTATCTAATTATCTGAAGAAACTATTTCTCTAACAGTAATTGCTTACTGCGTTGTTGAAACAGATTTGTATGGAAGGTGTCCATCTGTGTTCAATGCTATTTTTTTCAGCAGATACTGGTGCTCCTAAGAAGCATTGCAAGGGAGGTGCATCTCATTTTCACAGAGGCTTGACAGGAATGGGGGAGACAGAGCCCTTCTGTTCTAGATTCATAAGTGTAGTGCTATGCTCATTAATGTTGATGGAAAGCTTTGAAATTTAAAAGAATTTAGTGAAATAGTAGGACCAGATCAAGAATGAGTTTGGAGCAATTTCAGTCGGACTAAGTTCAAAATTGTGATCTTGAAGTGATCCACACCAATGTTATTAGTTTCTGTTCAAGAATTTTATGTTTAATTTTTCCAGAAGCTTAGAGCTTTACCTACAAGCATGCTTCCATTTAGACAGGATGTCTCAGCCCATGCTACCTAAAGTTTTGTGCTCTGGATTTCATTCTTCCTACTCCCTGAGGAGGATGCTGTGATCAAATAGTTCATTCAAGACTTTTTCAGAAGCTTCCTGAATGAGTCAGGATTAAGGCTTAAAATTTTTTCAATTTCTGGTCTTAAAAATACTAAATCCTTTTGTCTTTCTGACTTTATGCAACAGTGCTGCATCAGTACTGAACCAGCATTCAACTTTACAGAATATCTGTAATTTATATTAATAGCAGAATTAATACTATCACACTTCCTACAGCATACCTGACTCTGAAAATTAAAAGGTGAAATTACTTTTGTCAAAAAGCTTTGTTCTTCCTCAGATGACTTGTTTAATTATTCAGCATTCACACCAGGAGAGAGCAAGTATTGAGGGAAGAGAACACTGGTAGGTTCAGCAGCTAGAATAAAGACAGGCACTTATTTCTGATTTTCTTTCGAGGCGTCACAAGTTGTATTCAACTTCTCTAATACTAATTAGAATTTAAGCCATTTCTGACAGCATTTCTAGTGTTTCAAAGTAAAATACAAATTTTTTAATTTAAATTTTGTTCTAGAGAATGTGTTAGTCTCATGTTAGTTAATATACAGGAACAACAGAGAGAGAAGAAGATTTCTAACAGCATTGTACAGTAGATAGAACTTCAAAATAGCATCTGTAAAAATTACAGAGGCCACACAAAAATTATGGTAACACACTAAGGTATTCAACAATTTCTACAAAGAATCTTTGTATTTCTGTCTTTTCTTTGCCAAAAAGAGTCATACATCATCTCTACTGCTAATTCTGTGTTGGATCAATGTGCAGCGCTCCCACTTCTCGCAATGGAATTTTCCAGCATTGAGAGGTTTATATTATAGTCCTTGAGACCAAAGGCAGATTTCATCTTTTTTTTTTTTTTTTTTTTTTTTTTTTTTTTTTTTCTTTTCTTTTCTGATACCATCTGCCATTGGCAGAACTAGTGGAGCCCCACCACTGACAGAAATGCTAGAAAGCCTCTCTGGAGGGACAGAGGCCATCTCCAGCTCTGCTTCAGGCATGCTACCCACAGTAGGTCTGTAGATTTTGGGGCTCAGTTCTCTGTAACTATTCTGCAGATGAAAGCATGCAGCAGGATGCAGAAGTGGAGGGCTTTTAGGTCTCAGCTAATAATGGAAAAAATACTCTGAACATACAGCAGAGATCTGCACTGCGGGAAGGAAGAACGGGGAGACAGCCTCACAGTTGCTATTGATTGAGGATTTAAGAATCAAAGCACACTTTGCAGTTGTAAAACTCCATAGAACAGGACACATATTTAGATTGGGACACAGTAGAAGAATAGTGTGTGAGTATGCTGGAGGAAGGGCCATGTGTTCCATGTTAGGGCAGAGGAACTCAAGAATGATGTCGCAGTAACTGAAGCCGTGTTCTGCTAACCAGTCCTGATGTATTATAAAGTCACAGTGTCTTTACCTGAATTTTGTTCAGCTTTTGTTACAGGCTCTTATTGTTTACCTAAGCTACCCACAAGAATGGCATCCTTCTGCAATTACAAGGATATTTTTATTTTGACTCACCAATGGTAGTTATATAGAATGTATGAATTTATATAACAAGTGAGAAATTGTTGAAAGTTCTCGTTTGCTGGTTTGCAAGTGAAATAATGCTCATAGTATGGGTGTGTGAAGGAGGCAGCCCTTGAGTTTTCCCAAAGAAAGCAGCTGGTTTCCTTAGCAACTGGCAAGGATATGTGATACCCCTCCAAAAAGTTCTTCACCTCTTCCCCGTTCTGCTCTCTGTTGCAGCTCGCTCATTATGCACCAGAGCAGAAAGCATTCCTGCAGCATGAGCTAATTGTAATGCATGATGGCTGGTAGCTGTCATTGGTATTGAACAGAAAATTTTAAAAAATTGAATTTGCTGTCTGAATGTCTGGTTCTAACAACAGCTTGATTATTTCTGTTATTACTAGTAATACATAGCTCCTGCTGAGGTTTCACTTCCAGTGGGTATCTCTGGCATTTGTCATTATGAATGATAAGGATAAACACAGGTTTTCTTGCTGCAGACCCTGGTGAGGGTTCTTTCATGCCTGATAGGATGTAGACTGAGGAAGGAAAGAGGTGTTTCTTTATTTGACCTTGGTTGCCAATCTTAGGACTTTGCTGTAAATGCGAGTCATTTTATGTTAATTCACTCCAGAATGGAAAAATAAAGCTGCTATTTCTGCTTCTGCTTCTGCATTGGTGGCAAGACATGACTATGACCCAATCAGAAATGTTATTTTCAGGATGGAGACACAAACAAGCAGCACTACTCAATATGTTGAACTGCAGTTCCTTGTTTCACAGTGCCTTTTTTAGAAGTTTGAATCCCTAGTGCAACGAGTAATGGGAAGTTAGATAAGCTTTTTCTCTAGTTTCTCTGAGAAGAGCTGAGATTAAAAGTGCTTCAACACAGATTTTCATTCTGAATTTTTACATATTTAATTTAACTTTTATTTTCAATGCAGTTCCCAGGATTCTAGTGTCTTGGTTACAAATGTGGTCTTTTGATTACAAATGGTCTTTTGATTACTGTCATGTAAATGCTTAAGGACAAGGAAAGGAAAAGAAGCCAACCTGTGCAATAATGTTTTTTGTGCCATAGTCATACCAAGGAGCTACAGCAAGTTTTAAGACACCTCCTAACTAAGAACTAGGTATATATGAAGAAATTTTATTTTTCAATCCTGGGACCAGGCGGAGAGCTTGCAGTCAGGGCTAAAAGAATGTTAAGGCAGCTGCCGTGGTGGCCATCCAGTTCAGGACTGTTTTCCACCTCTAAAAAATGTTCCTTAGTTTAGGTAAATGAGAAAAAGAAAGAAAAANTCTTTCTGTCAGTCTGTGTTATCAAAACATTTTGTTATGTGCTTCAGCACTGTCCTCAGGGCTTCCAAGTAGCATGCTGGTGAAACAGAACATCTTCAATAGCACCTGCTCAACATTGCTGCATTTCCAGCTTTCTCTTTGTTGAGAGCTACCTTTCATCAGGTACTGAGTCTGCAGGAGTGCAAAAGACTAGATTTTTACAGATCCTACAAAGGAACCTCCACAAATTGAATTTTTAAGGTTCCCAAGTACTACTTCATAGAATAAGAAAAAGAGGGGAGATGTATTAAATTATAAGAAGCAATGTGCTACTTCAAAATGATTGCTGGATTAATAGTTTGAATCAAATGGCAGTTTTAATTCTCTCTCAATTGGAGAAATAGAAAGCAATTAATCTTCTGTAGCACATTGTGAAAAATAAGGGCTTCTACAGGATCTCAGTGAAGCTGTTCCTTCACTTAACCTTGAGCTGGGCAATAAATAATTATAAATGCAGCTACATCGCAAGGCAAAAGTAATTTGGTGAAATAGAATTATCATCTAATGCAGGAATAAAAAACTTGAATTAGGTTTCCTGATGTTCTTTGTTCCAGAAAAGTATGAATTTGATTGTGATTTGCGCGTAAAAGAGTGGAGCTGGGTTTTACAGAGCGGATTTTATACCCAAACTATCACAAGATGATTTATATTGCAATGTTGACGGAGGCAAATGCTTTTGTGCTCTCTCAGCTATAACTCACATAGAGCCTCTGATGAGACAACTTGTTTTACAGAGGGAGAAGGTGATGTCCAAGGTACATGGGTGCATTAACATCTGTCAAATAATTTCCTGCTCTTCACTAAGGGCTCCCTACTGTCTGTACTTCCTTCCACAAAATTTTCAGTGTGTCCATCATGTAAAGTTTCTGTTCCACTGTGGCATGCTGCTGAAGAGACTAAGGATACAACGGAGAGCTGCTTCATCCTGAGCTTCTGTCCTGACCACAGTGCCATCCTTTACAGCTCCCATGCATGCCTTGCAGATCCCAAAGCAATGTTGTTAACCTCGCTTCACCTTGGGACTTTTCAGCCAACTCAGTGGAAACTGGCCAGTGAAAGGATCAGTGAAGCATGTATGAACGGGTCAGCAGTTCATATCATGAAGCAGTGCACAGGATACTCTGGTAAGGAGAGGCAAAGGATGTGAGAAAAAAAATAAATGCAGGAGTGAAAAGAGCTGTATTTTTTTAGTGCAGAACCATGCCTCAGCACACTGCTCCACTAGAGCAAGAGGCAGGAGATATTCAAGCCCCAGGCTAATTCCATAAAAATGGGAGGCCATGAGTTTGTTATGTCAGTTTCTGTTCAGGAAGAAAGCATTCCTAAATATAATGAAGCAGATACTATTCTGCTTTTCTTTGAATTGTTCATCTCTGTTTCCCAGAAATCTGTCTTTGCAGTGTAAGGAACAAGAAACTTGTTCCTAGAAAACACAGCTAGCAATGGCAGTGGGTTTGTAGGACACTGTTGAGTCTGCACACTAATTTCATGGAGATAATGTGTGTCTGGAGTGAGCCATATTTACACTTACCTGATGGACACTTCACAGTGATTAAGACTCATTTACTTTTACCCATTTTTTCTAGGTGTTGATAGTGTGCTGTGGAGTGTTTACAAACTAAACTGAAGATTTCTTTCTTTTATAAAATTTAAATAAACGCGATGTGCAATTGCTCATACACTCTTAGTTTCTTCTGTGGAAACTTGAGACCAACNAAATTTTATTTTTCAATCCTGGGACCAGGCGGAGAGCTTGCAGTCAGGGCTAAAAGAATGTTAAGGCAGCTGCCATGGTGGCCATCCAGTTCAGGACTGTTTTCCACCTCTAAAAAATGTTCCTTAGTATAGGTAAATGAGAAAAAGAAAGAAAAAGCTTTTACTGTGGCAGCTGATTATTCATTTACACCTGTAAAACATTGGGCTTCTGAAGCTCCTACTGAGTGCTGAAAATAGGAAGCATATTTTTGGTATTGTACATGTAAGGTCCAAGTGTGTTTTCCTAAATGTTAGTGTTTGGAATAATTTGTGGATTTGCTACTGTTTGAATTTCTCATTGTCTTCATTCTCAGTGTTCCTTAGATTTGCTTATACAAGGAAAACCCACAACCATTATGAGACATGGGTATTGGACTTTGCCTGTAAATGACAGCAGTCTTTTTCTTGTAGCAAATAATCTCTTTCTGAAGGACCATAGCCCTGTGGCATTGCTTAAGGAGAAAAAAATGAAGGAAAAAAAAACCCCAG